>VXBJ01005645.1:374612-485593 GCA_013400055.1 Nycticryphes semicollaris
CCTCTTACCTCCGTACTGGGACTTTCACCTTCCTATTTTCCCTTCACTCTTCTTCCCCCCTAGACGCTGTACCAGCTGCCCCCCCCCACACCTGCTACTAGTGTTCCTTCTTTCCCTCTCATTGAGTGGTGGCGTGGCTGTGGCACATGTCCCTTTTTTCCGTGACGCCAAGGACACTTTTTGGGTTTCCCTTCTGCTCCCCGCAGCAATAACACTGGGCCCCAGTATTACGGCAAGTGGGGCACAGTTTTAACCACTGATTTAATAAAAAACGCTGCCGGCTGTGAGTCCGNATTTTATTTTATTTTTTGCCGGAAGAGGAGAAAACTCTACCTACCTTCCATAGTTCTAAGAGTGTGTCTTGCAGTAGTGATCTAAGGGATGCACTTTCTTGTGTGAAAGGGAAAAGTAAAACTTTAACTGACCTGCTGTACACTTATTATGGCAAAGTATTTCCCTCTCAGGTATTCAGTGGCTCTCTAGCATCCAAAACCAGAGTGGTATTTCTTCTTTAGCCCCTACCCTCCTTATTTATCCAGGTTTATTTATCTTGATAAGTGAGCCATTATTGAAAAATCTTTTTAGCAATAAGGCAAGGATTTGCTACTATGTTCCTTCTAATACAGGAGTGAAGATTTAATGGTAGCATATCACGTCTCTTACAGTATGTTTTCTGTCACTAAAGTAATGGCAAGTGGAATAAGAGACAGGTGGTGGTATCTATAAAATCTGTTAATGGCCCCATCAACATATGTTTAATGTATTCTAAACTATACTTCACATCCTACTGTTGCTAGTACATTTCCTCTGGCACCTCTTCTCAACAAAGAAATTTGGAGAGGAAAGGAAACATTAATAAACCCAAAGTGTTTAATTTAAAAGCAGATACAAAGTTTAACACTGCTCGTAAGGAGGCTTATTTGACAAGAGAGCAGCTTATTATAGACTCAATAATTTTGTTGCCAGCATTAGTGAAAGGCTTTGACAAAGCAAAGGCTTTTTAGATACAGTTACGGCCTTTCTGCTGCATTTGGTGTTTGATCACGTCATGCAACTGCATCACCTTCTAATGGACTACAAAAGTCGACCAGTCACGAGACAACTCTAGGTAAATGTTTGTTGGGAGAAAAAAAGGTCAGGTCTACAACAGCAGGTTTGCCACAGCTTACCTTTCAAAATGTATCTTCCTCTAGTAAGAATATATTTTGTGTTCTAACACTCAGGTATATTCGGGGCTGAATTCAGGTTCTCTGCTTTTCACTGAGGCCTTGGACAAGCCTGCACTACCCTTTCACCTCCAGGCCTTTCAGAGGGGGAGCTTTGAGGAGTGGGAACTTGCCTTCCCATTCCAACTTCCCACAACCCAGGAGCCGCCAGCACAGCAGGGCCGTCATCCCCAGCAGCGTCACCAAGTGCTTTGAGAGCACCGATAGCAGTGATGATGGCAGCGCTGATAGTCCTTGTGCTCGCAGTTTGTCCCCAAAGCCTCGCCAACGAAAGCGAAGTGAAACCAGCTGTCTTCAGAGTGCTCCTACAAAGATGTATTGCTGCAGGACTAGTCAACGTGTGTGAAGGCAATGCTCCTGTCATTAGGATCAAATTCTGCTGGATCTACTCATGAATCTCTACTGAATTTGGCAAGGTGGAGAAAGGCAGGATTTGGATGCCATGGTTTCCAGCTGGCCCACAGAGGTTATCCTGAATGTGCATGGTGTGAAAGAGCTACTGGTGGGCAGCCTGACTTAATAGCACTGTTATACTTCATCAGCAGGAGCACTTTCTTCCAAAAGATCTGTTTCTTGAAAAACATTGTAACTGCTATATTAGCATGCTTCTCCTGATGATATGCTTATCTAGCAATGAAGTTAGCCTGAAATCAATTGAATATTGTCTTACTTTCTTGTATCCTGAGCAGGATACAAGGCCCTTTCCAAAGAGCAGGCACTTGTTGTGATATTGGGGCATAAACCCCCAGCATTAGAGCCCATTATAAAACATAAGTTCAGAAAAGATAAGGAGCGCTTAGGTACCAAACCCCAGCGGGACTTCAGGTACCCAAACTCCTATGCACCACTACCTATGTGATCTACCTAATGCACACCAGTAGGGTACAAGAATTGACTCTTCAGTTCTTGGCTCCTGAAGGGGTTTAGAAGGAGAAGGAGGTGGTACTCTCAAGTCACAGCTTCTCCCTCAAGGTATCTGCCCAGGCAAGGGGTGCCCAGGGTCATCTTCCTCTCGAGGTGGAGAAGAATTCCACTCCCACAACTGGGTGCTGAGTGTCAGACCCAGTGTTTCCAGGTGAGAACAGTCATTAAAGAGTTACTGGCTTAAATACAAAATTATCCCAGGACCAGCTTTGGGAATTGTGTCCTGCATGTGCTACGGGGAGAGGCTGAGGTTTGATACAAACTTTTGGGTTCGGTTTTATTAAAATGCTACCAGTGTGCCTTATTTCTTTGGATTGATTTCCTAGCTACAAGTACATATTTCAGGTAAAAAAGGGAGGCAAATACAAGAATAAAAGAAATTACTTGAAATTCATAATGCCTCTAAAATATGCTCTAAAGGGCTATTTGTTATTAGAGAGAGTAAAAAAAATATTATCATACTC
The DNA here is from genome assembly GCA_013400055.1 of Nycticryphes semicollaris. NCBI lineage: Eukaryota > Metazoa > Chordata > Aves > Charadriiformes > Rostratulidae > Nycticryphes > Nycticryphes semicollaris. Next base: position 377,227 of record VXBJ01005645.1, read on the forward strand.
TAGGAAAAAATACAAATATCTTCTCTTCATATAAAAAATAATGCAAATTGCTTTTCTGCTGTCAGTGCTATGCCAGGCATGCTGTGATTTCCAACAGAACATTACTTTATGGCTTTTTCTGTTATTACAGAGGATCTGTTCCACACTAATGAAAATAAGCACTTCAACCTGCACTCAGTCTTAATGGGAAGTCAGTTAACCTACTCATATATGTAAAATTAATTTAATAAAATCAGGACTGGAATATGCATCAAATGGCAGGATCAGGCCCTAAGAATCTTTTCTCTTTCCTCTTAATGATTTTCCTTTATATTGACTAGGGTGTCGTTTCCCCCCATTTTAGCCAGTGCAGCTCTCCATCCTGAATACTGTTGTTTATGAAGATCCCCAGGGAAATAGATCAGCTGCTAGAAACACTTATTTGACTTCGCAAATACTATCTCAGACATGCAAAGTTACTCTTAATCTCTCAAACTTGAAAAAAACCTCCTATATATATAGAGGGGTAACACAATTTTGAGAACTCCTCTGTGTCATTGTGTCACTGTTGGAGACTGTTTTCCCTCTTGCTTTAGCTTCTGATTTTGCTTTGGGGTCATGGAGGGTCAGTGGTGAGAAGAGGCATTGAAGATGATCTCCCGTGTGTCTATTTTTGCTTTTACTTTCATAAGTCAGTATCTGTCAGCAGCAGCTTGTCAGACCCTGCTTGATAAGAGAGCAGTGCCTCACAGCACTTCAGATGTAGCCTGGATGGTGGGTATCCTACTCCGTGTCGTGATGGAAGCAGATGGGATCAGCTGTTACAGTATTGCTAATAGAGCAGAGCCAGATTTCCTTAGATTCTTCCGGCTCCATGTTTGAAATGATATCTATAAGGGACACAAGCCAACAGAGGGAGGGTTTGTCACTGTTAGAGAATATGTAGAATATGTACACACTCAGCGATGACCAAGGCCCAGGCTCTCAGCTGCAAGAGCACAGCTTAGCAAGACTTACCTACACCACACTGGAGAGAAGTGCTGCTTTCCCTGCATGTGGAACATCAGATTTGTGCCAACTGAAATCATCCCCAAATTTTCCTTTCCCTGTACCTCCCCAAGTCCTCTTCTTTTTTTCTATGCTATTCACAGTCTGAAATAAAATATTGCTTATTTCACCAAGATTTATTTTCCTTTTATATATAAATAACTTTACCAGCTCAACTTTTTTTACCTGTGTATTAATTTCTTGTAAGTTTAAGTAATTCCTCTCAGTTGTACGCTTGCAACTTTGGACTTTCCATGCAATGTTGCTGAGCCTCAGCTTGCAGTATAGTATTGCAGTTTGTTTCCTTCAGTTTGTTTGGGGCTCTCTCCCAGCCCCCCATTGATGCTAACGCAGAGCTGGTTAACAAATACAGGCTGGGAAAATCAGTTGATCTTCCGTTTGCTGAAGTCCTGATGGAGAGACGTACTGCAGTAGCTAATGCAAAGTTCTGGTTAAATATTGTCCTACCGTTTGCACTATACCGTCTGTTGTTTTTACACTGAAGGCTTAGCAGAGGTTGGAGGCAGTATTGACTTTGTAATTAAACTATTTTAACTTCAGGATTTTGTAATCACTGTACTTAAACCATCTGTTAGGGTACATGGGTGATCTCCCCACCCCCCGCTCCACCCCTCCACTCTGGGAACAAAAGGCCATTTTAATTGCAAAGCTCCTCTTATGACGAAGGTAGAAAGAGAAAATGAGGATAATTTCCTTTTTCTAAGGAAACGTGCAAGAGCTCATGGAGCTTTCACTCCTTGCAAGGGGAAGTGCATGTAGGATGTCCACTCCTGGCCCTTTCTGGCCCCTGGTCCCAGGGAGAAAGTAGAGGGCTTCCTAGTGGCGCACCTCCCTTTCCCAACTGACTGCTAAGCCCTTGCTAGGGACTTCCACTGGGAGAAATGAGGAAAAGGGATGGGGTCTGAGCTCTACCAGTGTAGAACCTGAGAAGTGGACTTGCCCATGTGAGGAATCACTGCGCTCTTTGTGCTCAGGGAAAGAAAACAGAAAAAAAGACTTAAGGCAAAAGACAGAGCAACAGATTTTGTAAAACTATTTGTGTCTGTTGACCTACCTGCGTGTCTCTCTTGCTGACCGGGACACCCAACACCTTGTATCTGAAGGTCTCAGTGCTGCTCAAACAGTAGCTATGCTGCTGCAATCTTGGCAATCTTGGGCAAATCCCTCAGGATTTGCATACTCCTGCAAGTTGCACTAAGTCAGTATAGAGAAAGCCATAGCAAACCATCCCAGGGTTATAAATACCCGGCATTCCCAGTGAAATGAGCATTAGCACTTGGCAACACCAAATTCTAGACTTTCACCAGCGTAACTAAGTCAATGCAAAAAAAGATGATCTTAGCTGAAACAGTTATGGTAGTAATACTGCTAGGTGTTAATACCTGGGCTGTCTTTCTCTAAATTGGTAAAACAACAGCATCCTGTCCTTTCTCCCAGTTGTGTGGGTTTGTTTCGTTTTGTTTTGTTTCACCTAGCTGGTTCAGTCTGCAGTCTCGGCAGATCCAAACGCATGCTGCACAGGTGCTGAGATAATGTAGGAGTTTTCCTATTTTACATGTATAAAGTTAATCAGAACTCTGGATTCTTTATTCCTGGTGTGCTGCTCTGAATTCAAATCACTAGGTCAAACAGCTTTGTACACCCCTTAGTTAAAAATGTCTTTTAATTTTGCTTCATTCTGCCTCAGTTTTGTATGTTCACCCGTATTTTCTTCCTGGCAGTCAGCTCAGCAGAGCTCTTTCTTTTGACCAGTGCATGAAAGAAATGCACTCTCACATCTTGTCACATAAACCTGAGGTATTGAAAAAAAAAAGAGAGAGATATAAGCTGCATGGAATCTTCTCAATTGTATTGAGCAGAATTCACTTCTTTTTCCTCTTCTTCTAATTTGCCAAAGAACTTTTCTTTCAGGACAGATGAAAAGTGCTAAATCAGACAGCAAATATTCTATATACCTAAACATTGGATCCAATTGTTATCCTGTGCACCGTGCCCGTCACACACATTGTGTAGACCTGTGCTTTGATCTCGGCCCAAGTTTGTTTGGCTTTTTCGGGGGACAGCAGATAAAGCAGTGCTTGAAGGAGGTAGATTTTACTGTTAAGCAGTGCAAGCACAGCAGGACTCCTGAGGCTGCATTTGTGCATGTAGACAGAGGGCTGGCCACCCCTTGGTGTATATTTACGTGGCCTGTCCCACTGAATTGCTTCATGAACCTGTCTCAGGAAAATGATGATTTCGTCAAATTTTCCTGGAGGCTGAAAGAAATTGGTCAATGCAGTGTGGTTCTAGGTAAGTGAGAAATTACATTTAGTTCATTCCCATCTGCCAGCAATAACCACTGTTATCAACAACACTGGGTTTCAGTAATTTCTGTCCCCCTTGGTAAGAAATGTAAACAAGGATCCTTGCTGTAGTTGTTGTGAAAAGGTTAGTGTTTTACTCGGTGGCACTGCAGGCCAATGACATGCAGGAAGACCAGTTGTCCTCCATGCCTACCCCCACTCTGTGAATGGTTTGTACATCTGTGGCTCTCCAGCAAGCACTTGCCTGGGAAAGCCATTGTGTTAATACCAGGCAGCAGGAACTGTTGAGTGCACATCACTTCAAAAGAACTGTTTGCTTACTTGAGAAACTGAATGCAGATGTGGAAGCCTCGCCTTACCTTTCAAATTATCAGTAGGCTGAAAGAACAGAGGCTAGCATTTTCAAGCATTGCACCCACAGTCTCGTGGGGTTTTTACATGTTTTCATGTGTTGTTCTGCTCAGCATTACAAGGGGGGAGTTCTATCACCTTAAACATAGATAGGTAAGTGTTGCTATAGAATTAATTTTCTATAAATTACATGCCTGGACATTTCTAGAAGGTGTCTTCTGGTACTTAGAGGATTAAGGATTAGCTCCTCATATGCATCAAAAGCACTCTGCACTCATCAGCATTAATAAAGTTAAACTTCAAACTCCATTTTCAGAAATGCTTGGGCACACGTCAGCTTATCTCTCTGGTCACCTCTCAGCTTAGCCCCCAGGACATGTAATGCATGTCAGACGTTGATTAAACACACCTTCTCCACTGCACACTATCTAGACATCATCCAATTTCAGCTGAGATGCTGTATGTTGCCCAGTGCAATTTGCTCTGCTAAGTGACTGGTATTCCTTGGAGGTTGTTGTTAACTCCTGTTGCAGGACTTCAGCCAGCCTGGGGCTGGGGATCACAATGTACCCAGCTACAGATAAACATCTCACCCTGCTATCACAGACTGCACAGAGACTTTCCAGGGCCAAAAGTCATGAAGGTATTTAAGGCTTGTCATGTACTCTGCTGCATGGCCACCACATGTCCTATTGCCAACCAGACTTCTCAACCTCAACTGAGGCATCTAGGATCCCCACAGGATGTGTGGAGGGGCTCATGTTTCACATGAAAACCATGTGAATCACAACCTATAAGAATCTGTGTGGGCAGCAAGTGCTAAGCAAAGGGATTCGCTGAGCAAAAGCATCCCTCAAGAACAGCCACTTGACAAGTTCCACATTGCCTGGAGGTAGATCAGAGAGGGACACAGTTGCAGGCCTAAACAGTACATCTCTGCTTGTGTCTGAGTTGTCCAGTGACAGATCGTGTCTTGACTGCTGGCAGAAGCACCATGAACCTTATTCCCAGCTCCTTGAATAGAGCAGGAGACCTGCGGCCTACTTTTGTAAGACTGTGAAGGGCTGGGGAGGAAAATCTGGTTCATATCAATGATGTGGAGTAGATGTGGACCCTGGAGTGGACAAACTTTTGATTTATACTACTTTCCTGCAGAAGGAACTGCTTGGCTTGAGGGTGAAGCCAGGGCATATTCCCACAGTTATATGGAATGGACTCTGTAGCTGGGAGATAAAGACCACCCTACAAAGCAGAGGAGGAAACCAAGGTAGTTATATAGGTATGTCTTTAGTTTTTCTGATGGCACTGTTCCACTTCATATTAACTTTGGAACAGAATCAGAGATCTGATTTTCTTCCTAAAGAGGAAACACCATGATCGTGAGCTGGAATAGCTCAATATCAAGCTTAATTTGTGGCTTCATTCATAATTATTTATTTAAGCAAAGTGTTATATGCCCAGTACACAATGGACTGAGTCCATTTCAGTTTCATCCTCAATATTTTACTCTTTTAAAAATCTGGAATTTTCCACATACCTTTCATTTAGAAAGATATTCATCTTTCAATTTTAGAAGGAAGTGTTGGTAACTTTTCATATTCGCTTCTAAAATTCTTCAAAAATTACCCATACTATCAATTATACAATGCTGAGTATTTTGGTAGTTTCAGAAATAAAACTGAAAGAGAAGTCTTACATCTAGGGCACTGAAAGTAGTTCATCAGCAATTTTTCAGGAGGCAGTAGCTGGATAACTGCTATCTTAAGCATGCATAGAAGTTGGCCACATGATTTCTCAAATGAAAGTACTTCCCAAGAACAGAAATCTGGGGGCTGTCGGAAACTCATAGCTTCTGAGGGAGGACACATCCATTATATTAGCCAGTGGATGGCACATCTACCTTGTGAAAAAACGTCTAGAGTCAAAGTAAAGGTGAAGACTGATCATACTTTGAAGATGACGCTTGATAAAGAATGTATTAGAGAGAGAGGAAGGGCTGTTTATTGTCCACCTCTATATTATATGCAGGTGATATTTTTACTGTAGTGGACATTTTCTAAAATATGTCATTTTAATTAAATTTTGAGTGATCTCTATCTATCTTGATGCAAAACAGGTGAATAATCGATAAAGTCAGCTTCTGAACAAAACTGAATTGCATGAGAAAATTAAATATGACAAGAATTAAAAAGGCATGTAATATCAAACTCTAAATGTACAGTTTCACTGTATGTCTTTTTTTACTGTAGCAACCAGGGCACAAGGGCAGTAAGAACATGTGGCCCTTTATTTGATCAAAGATAATAATCAACTAAGCCAAAAGGAAGGGAAGTAGATTTTCCTAGTTCAGATGCTAATATAATCTTTTACGTGTTTCCAATTGTGTAACCATTGCTCCATGCAGCATTGTAATATGCAGCCATTGTTAAATGGGAAAAAACTCTGTAAGTGATAAAGAATACAAAATGTAGAGAAATGGTATTTGGTATCACAAATTATGCAACAGGTATGATATTTTTACTTCCTCCATTTCAGATCCCAGGCCTGTTTTTCTCCTGTTTTGCCTGCTCATGCCTCCATCGACAGGCTCAGGTCTTGGTGGGAAGCGATTCTGCTGAGTCTGTGATTGCTGCAAATGGCTGGTGCCTGTGAAAGTGGCTGAGTTTGTGGTGGGATCTCCCACTTTCCTTATCTCTCACCATCCCAGTAATGTTGATTACTTGAGGTCTTATCATTATCAATGATGCAGCATCTCTCTAGATGCTACAGATACTACAGTCCTTCCATTAAGGACATTATTACTGTCTTAGGCTGTGAAAAATGCATCTCTTTTCCATCAGAGATGCTTCAGCTAATGGCTACTTAGACATGCATTGATCCTTGCTTACACCACTTCTGACCCAGTCCTAGCCTTTTATTCCAACTCTTAGCTGAAGCTAATGACTGTGTCAGTGGCTCTTACTGATTTCAGTGATGAGCACAGACCCTTGCAGACCTTAAATCCATAATTAGTTCAGATTCATTGCTTCCTGTAGGCCTGAACCTCAACCATTACTTTAAATTCCCCAAAGCTAGCCTCAGAATTGTGATTGACAATGTGGTCTCCATCACTTAAAACTTCAAATTAGTCTCACTCATTTCTTCTAGATTTGGCTTTAACCGAAATGGATAATCTTCTTTAATTCAAATCAAATTTAAGTCTACCCTTAAGGCTAGACCTTGAAGGAATCATAACTAGATCACCTGGTTTGGCAGTAGGTTTCATATAAGCTCAACAACCCCTGCTAAAAGCGGAAAGAAACCACTTTCACCAATTTCTGTCCAAGTAAATCTTAATTTTAATTCTGACTATAACATTAGTCTATATTGGTCTCCCTACATTCTCTTTTATCTAGAACTAAGTATAGTTTGTGGGTGCCTCTAAGCAGAAGCATTAAGCCAAGTTTGATGGCCACTTCTAAACCCAATATAGACTCATGGCCTCAGCTTCATGAAGTTAATACTAACGACAGAGCTAGTGTTTAAGATTTAAGATTTAAGCACGTTACAAGGAAGAAGGCAGCCAACTTTCCTGAATTAAATATGTTAAATTAAACAACCATGCAGGCTCTACTAGCAAGAGCTGTAAGTCATGCTCATGGAATTATGCAAGCTCATCCAACATTCTAACCTGAATCCAAGCCCATAAACCCAGTTTCAGCTATTACCAAATCCTACAAACCAGAGTCTATCATGAAAACTAGATCTGTGACCTATCCCAGACAGGCAATTTAGTACAGGTCTTTAATTGCAACATTCCTAAGGCCCATACTAACCAGCCCACACAGCCCAGACTCCATTCCCAAGGCTGATATAAAATCTAATCCAAACCTTAGTGATTGCAATTAAGCTGTTGCCCAAAACTATTCATGCAAAAGGATATTACTTACAGCCTGGCTCTTATCAGCCCTGAACCTAACTCTAATCTCTCTCTTCCAAGTTATCAAAGCCAGGTAAGGCCTCCTGCATTACCTAGATCTAATCACTAGCAGGCAGCCTTAAGAGTTTTAAGTCTAGCTTGATGGTCCCGTTTATTTAGCATGCTACCATTGACTGTTGTGGGACTCCCAAGCTGTAGCATCATGTCTTTTTCCAGAGGTGTGACATCAATGGCCTGTGGTGTCACACTCTGGCTTTTAAAGATTCTTGTATTTGTCTGTCTGATCTTTGATTCTGTTCCTAGCAGATTTAGTTTCTTTAGCATCAAATATCTGCTTTTTCAAGAGTGATGACATCTCTACAGTTTTTCTGTAAGTGCTCTAAAAGCAGGGACTTTTGGTCATCGTTTCTTCTCTGGACCACTTCATCCATAGCCTAAGTCCACTCAGTTCTGATCCTACACTGAGGGAAACTGCACTGCGCTCCAGCACATAAACTGTCTGTTCTCATTTGCCCTATCTGCAACAAGGCTGTGATCTTCTAAGAGTCTGCCTTAAATACAAGGCTTCTGCTACATGGCTCAATCTCTACCCACTGCAATGCAGGCTTCTTTCCTCTCTGTGACCACTGACCTCTCATGAACTAGATGGAGACAGTTTGCAGGATGCTGATCCAATCCATAAGATGCATTTAGTATGTAGGATGAGAGTATGATACATAGGTTTTAATTTTTGCAAGTAATTTCACTGTGTTTTCTCTACACATTTAAAGATAGCAGCAAACTTTCTTTGTTAATTCTGAGTTTGGAGCAAAATTCCCATTGTCTTGATTGTCTTCAGAGTCGAAGAACTGCATTTGTCTTCCAGCACAAACTATTTTAAATTTCCCTGTTGCTTGCTAAGCACTGGCACACAGGACAATTGGTTCTTCTCCAATGTTTCTTCATCTTGGTTGATGCAATTTGTTTCAGAATCAGTTTTTTCGTTAGAAGTAGATTTGACCTGTTCATCCAGCTTTTGCTTTTTCTAGCACCGAATTCATTGTTATTTCTCATCTTTCCTTCTCAAAGAATAAAAAAAGTTGGGTTTTTTTTCCCTTTAGGCAATATTCATTTGACACTGATTGTACTCCATATCTATAATTTTTAATCATATATTTTCTAGTATATATATATTAAAACCAACATAATAGTGCATCCACAAAAATGCAACTGAGCTGAGTAATACATGAGCACTAAGTGGTAACTCCATTGATTCTTCATATTATTTACTCTAATGCTGTGATCCTACCAAAGGTAAAAATCTTCCCATCAGGTATCCGCAAAAGCTATGAATGATTTCATTTCCCACAGACAAAGCTTACTGAATTTATCAAACCACACATTTGACTGAACTAATGAGTCGTAAAATGGAAATTTCTCATTTGGTTTTGCTAGTTACAATTATGGATTTGTTTTGTTCTGCAACATTATGAGAGAGTCTTCTTAAATGGCTATGCTTGAATATTCGAACATTTTTTATGGCTCTTTGCTGTAGATAATGAACTGCAATTTACATCTGTGTGATACCTCATGCTACTCTGCATTTTGCAGCCATCACAGGCATCTGCACATTTAATGATATAATATTGTTTCTTATCTCAGACAAAATAGAGATAAAGTAAAATACATCAAAAAAAACCCCACCACAATGCAAAATGGTTCACAGGAAAAAAAGAAAATGACTGGAAATGATGCATCTAAAACATATATGAGTCACAATGTACCTCGAACTGTTCTTTTTAGATAGGGCCTGATGGACTAAGACCCTGCCTGGTAGTGGTTGCCTACTTCCTCTAAATTTACATATTGCTCTCACATAAGTTCAGCAATCTGGAAGTTTCCATCTTAAAGTAATTATTTATGCTATGCCATTTGTCAGCAGAGGGAGCCAAGCATTTCAGGATCATGACATAACCCTTCCCATGGTGACATATCCCTTACCTTCATACTCCCCTTCCCCATCTTACCTTACTTGGAATGGGAGGGATCTGTCTCTCTTCACTGACTGACTGTAGAGGTGACCTGCTTAGGTAGGGAACCTGACTTTCATAGGACTAATTTTAGGAGAAAATATATCCTGTTCTAAATAATCATGAAGAAAGAACTCTTTTGCACCACTTACTTCACTTGATGTAAAGCATTATCCGAGAAATTCTTGTCTGAGCAGCCTGTATTACCACTACCTGTCATTGGAAATTTTTGTTGAAACCAAAACTTTCAAGCATCATTATGGCATTTTCAGTTGCAACATAAGACTTCACTCTGAATTAGGAAGCAATTGAGCTGGAGTCATTTACATCTTAGTTACTGAACTATGGTGTCTCATTTCTGCATACAGGGATTATCCATTAGTCAGTCCAGTCAATGTTCCTTATTACTTTGCTGCGGCAGTAAGACTTCTCATTAGAGAAAACACTGAAGGAAGTTATACAGGATTAGAATCAAAACTTCATCAAGGTATCATCCATTTGCTACCACCAAAAATACCATACTATCTAATTCCACAATATCCAATGCACTGAATGGGAATATCAACATTAAATAGACTCAAATGATTCATGAGACTGGATTAAAATCTTAAACTGAATCTGATGGTGGGACAATCTGATTATAACATCACGTCTGTTCTTTCATAAGTGTGTAGCAAGAAGCTTGTTCTGTAAGTCTGGCCTCTTCTCTGTCCTCTTGAATACCATACGTAAATCTTCTTCATCTGGTTTCTCCAAAAACTTACATAAATACATGTTGGTATACTGAATATCATGGCACTTGTAAAATATTTTTTTATTATAATAGCTGATCTGGAGGGTTGCAATATTTTTCATCATCTTCCACCAGCAGAAATTTAGGGCTCATACCACAAGTAATTTTGAAATCCCATGAGACTTTGTGGCACAGTTTCATTTGTTGCAGTTATCCAGCCACAGTAGCAGGCTACTGCAATTACGACATTTGCATGCTTTTTTGGTTTTATTTTAAGAGAAAGTGGTTTAATTTAAAAGGAAAAATCCCCATAATATGTTTTATTTATTTCCTGAGGACTTCACTTACACAAGTAGGCACTAAACATTTGAAATTAAATTTCCAGAGCACAACAGTAAAAAACTTAGGAATTTGGCTTAGTTTCATTTAAAACAGTAAAAATTGACCTTGTAAACATTTCCATAGGAGGTAGGATACATACATTTGACAATCTGTCAAATAAGAGAAAGTAAACAGTTACTCTGTGGTCCTAATAAATAATGAGCAACACGGGCATTAAATAAACATTTTTATATAAAATGATATAAGGGAAAGACTACTAAAATAGCATTTTTTAATAAATTAGGAATAGAAGTAATCATTTCTTTACAGCAGTCTTGCTTGCAAGAATCACTGACTCTTTCTGCTCGCCCTGAATTTCTGACTGAGAAGCTGGAAAGGTAAGAGTAATTCTGAGTGATTCACAAGCAGGACCCAATCTGAATATAGCTACTTTTTTGTGTGTGGAGCGCTGCTAATATCTCTAAAATGGCTCATTTAACACCTATATGTAATACTTTTCTATTCCACCAACTTGAAGGGGATTGTCATTACAGCCGTGATGCCTGGATTTGGAGTAAGCTTAAGGCACTGACATGTCTCTCCCAGTTCAGGTTCCTCCAGCAGCTGCTCCCATGAAGACAGTATTGATTGGTGGTAAAGAAGACACCATATCTCTGCTTGGTGGACCGTGGGACTCCAGATTATCCTGAGAAGAGAACTGACCAGATGTTCCATACATACACTGGGAAGAAGATGTGGTTTGCATGTTTGAAGCTGTGGGGAAAAAAGATTACCATCATTGCAAGTTTTCTATCTATTGAATTTAACAAAAAACACAGTCGACTTTCACGTGATGGAAACCCTGACCTACCAGGCACACCATCTGAAGGACGAAAATCTCAACACTTCTACATTTCACTCAACTTAACTATACTTCTGTAACTTTTCTGCAGTCTCTCTTCATTCCATCAGGGCATAGATCAAAAGCCACGTGTAAATGAATGCCACTAAAAATCCAGCTGTGGGCCTGAAGTTTGCAGCTTGCGTATGACCCATCCTCTATGAAAATTGTGCAAAGCTAATGATATGCATTATATTCCTCTTTACGTGTCTTGTACCATTCTGGTCTATATTCATTGGTGGTATCACTGCCACCACCTGGCACATATCAACACAGAATACACAAGATACTTGATAGGCACAGTCCCTGTGTGGTGCTGCTGGGTTTTTTTACCCCTCTTTAGCATCCTTTAAAGAACCCAGCACTGAATTCTTGCAGAGCCTTAATGGGGCAAGTAATATCTGACCTTCCATGTGAGGCTAATAGGTAAGTAGTAGGAAGAGGTAGTCTTGTGGAGAATCCAGCAGTGCCTGGGTTTGTATCTTCCATGCAACCCTTTTTGGAATGCGAGACCAAACTCAGCTGCCATTTGTTTAATGCATATACATGTATAATGCATATATGTATAATGTATTTTGGTAAGTTCACCTAAAATTCACTGTCCGTGGGAGCTTTGCCTAATACACACAGTTGTTGAAGCACAGGACAGGAAGGGCCTATACCATAGGAAGTATCTATCTAGACATCACTGACCCAGGGATTCATTTGATCTGTTTGATAGTGAGGATCTTTAAGAACCCTTAGAAGAGCCCAGTATGTTATTAGCTCACTTAATAATTAGAAAGCATTTCCTAATATGGATTTTTCTGCAATTCAGGCCAGTCATTACACTCCTCATGGACAACAGACCATAGTCCTCCTCACATGAGCAAAGACTTATTAAACCTGCTGTCCTACAACTTTAAGGAAAACATATCTTATGATACATCCTAGGTACTGAGCTATTGTACCTCTACATTGCATCTTGTGTGCTTTATGTGGGAGCCACAGATTAACACTCAGCACTCGTTAGGATGCTAAAAGGTTCATAGCTCTTCCTCAGTCATTGGTTATACTTACACATCGGAGTCCGACAGACAATTGAAGGTGAGGACTCTGTGTAATACGAGCCTGTTTGTTTTCTTCCGCTGTCATCCAAGATATTCAGTGGATCATGTATATCACTGTATGATGGCAATGATCGAATGCTGCTTATGCTGCTGATTACAGAAACATGTTGATCCACCATTGTTCCAAGTCTGTGAGATTCTGGATAATTCATATTGTTTCCATAATATCCTATTGACAGGAGATTAGAAAGGAAGATTAGCATAGGTGTATCAGATATGTCTGAGGTCAGCTGAGGATTCACCAGAGGAAAATAAATGCTTAAGTAGCTTGTTAAGCTGCTTTACAATCTCTGTGTGTCATCACAGAAGTGGAAACAGGAAGGTGTAAATAAAAGTTGAAAAACAGTTTCCATAGAAAGAAGCAGGGAAGTGTTTTACTCCAGCAAGGATAGAGAAACAGAAGAAAAAAATAACTATATTAATACCATTGGAAGCATTAGCAGGATATGCTGTTCCTGGGCATGCAGACACTGTGTTGCTCAAGAAATTGAAACTCCCGGTATTCAGAAACTGCACATTGTGTGTGTCCTGAGACATGGATGATGGACCATAGCTGGAAGGGGATCTGGCATTGTATGGAGACACAGCACAACTGTTACTGAAGTAGTCTCTGGAGAACTGCTGTTCACTCAAGGCATTGAATCGGTTCTGCTCTGCTCTGTGGTGGTAAACACCTGAAGTGGAATGGGCCTGAGTTCTGAACATAGCCTGGTAGCTGGAACTGTTTCCATAGCAATTCTGATTGGTTTGTGACAAAGTCTGATAAAGGGGCTCTGAGTAGGAAGAGCACTGTGAATGTGTGGATAACACTTGACCTACACTTGGAGGTCTCACAGCCATTGGCCCCTGGTTGATAACACTTCCTCGGCTGACCATGGCTGGTGAAATGGGTGGAGTCATCAGGGGACCAGTGCTCTGAGACATCTCCATCTGACCTGGAATAAATAAGCATTAGCTGTGATTATCGTTCATACTGCAGTACTGCTAAATGAAGTGTATCTGTTAAGACACTAACCCTCCAGTGAAGTGCACATCAGCATTTGAAACCTTTACAAAGGCTTTAAAGCTTCACACTTTCATTCTCCAGCCTGTAGACTGCTACAGTCAATGGGAAATTGCAGCAGTTACAAGGCTTGTGCGCTACAGGTGTTACTGGTCATTCTCTCCTCATAAGAACCTCACTAAGCCAAGAGGTATAGGATAGTGTTACCATTGTTCCAAGAGGATCTATTACTGGCAGGGCTCTACAATTGCTACCTTCTGTAAATAAGCACGGAGGATGAGCTCAGGAAACAGAGGTCCTTATAAATGCATATGGTCATTTGCTCCTCCTACAGTATCGTGCTACTGTGGACTGAAAGACTAACAAGCAACTAAGAGAAGGAGAAACTAGAAGAACTGATACATACCTGTCAGCTGTATATTCTCACTGTCTCCTGTGACGAAGGGGTTGAGACTGGAAGGTACACTGCTGGGCTGGCTAGCTGACAAGGGCACATAGGTTTGCTCTGCCAGACACTCATTTTTGACGGAAGTGTCACTGGGCAGAGGAGCAGCTTTGTTACGATTTGCTAGGAAGCAAGAGCTTGGTGATGCGGTAAAGGTGGCTTTGCTTGCATCTGGAAGAGCAAGGGAAAACTCTTGGTGGTTTTTACCTATGCTCACTGCACAGAAATTCACCACTAGTGTATTGATAGCACATGAGTTGCTCGTATGTTTGGGTGATTGTTTTAAAACCCAGTGAAACCTCCATATTTTGCATGTAGCCAATTATTACAAATATTGCTGTTGTCTTGATCTTTCCAGTGGAACAGTTTGTATCATACTCAGCAGTTCTTCAGTTTTCTGCAGACTATTGATAAAGTCAGTGGAAGTTTTGTTATTCTTCAGTGGAAACCATGACTTTATGGTATGGTTTCAAGCACTTCACCTAAGTAGCCAAGGATAAGACAACTGCTATATAGGACATTTGGTTTTTTCCTCTACGCTGAATTAAAACAAAAAGCACAGTATCTACCGTCAGAAAAATTCTATGCAAGTTTCTTGCAGCAAATTGCAAATTTAGAGTAACAACAACCAAGAAGTTAAAGACTGATTGCTGGTGCTAATGTTAATTAAAAATAATTCAGCAGACCCCAGTTGAGTTTTACTGGATATTTAGGGATTAACTTGGACCAGAATTTGATTCAAATCAGTACTCATTCTTTCTATAGCAAAGGACCTGGAGCATATGACTTCAAACTGTCTAACCTTGAAGAAGCCCAGTAGATGGAAAATGTTGAGGATACTGTTTAAAATTCATTATTTTTCTCTTCCACCTAGTAATACTTCAGACAGATGCTAAACAAGGCTCCAAAATTGTGTTCCAACCTTGCACAGATATTTGCATTTTGGTAACATTTAATACATTTCTAGTTCAAGGTGTCATCACATATTTAAGCTTTGGTAGAAAAACTGGGTTAGGAATTCCTGCCCTTTCTGCTACTTACACGTCTTTCCATACTTCAGCCTGTTGCTCTTCAGATGTACCTGCAAGTGTCTGTTGCATCCAAGACCATTTCAGTGATCCAGTGTATTCACATTCCCACAAAATGTTATAAGGTAACTATAGCAGGAAGGTGGGAATGAATTGCTGAGTGAATGGTCACAAACTTTTCAGATGAATTTGACAATTGAGTATAACTACACATTGAGAAGACAGTAAACCTGCTTCTGTTTCAATTTGAAAGATGCCAATTTCTGAAAATACAGGAGTACATTTAAAACAACCAAGGTCTAGTTACCTAAATTTTTCATATATTTGTCCAGTAGATTCTGGAGTTCTTGTTCTTTGTCATTGTTGAACTGCGTCTCCATGGCAAGCAGGATGTACTCATCTAGTAGCATGCGGATCAAATGAAAAGAACCTTTTGGAGGAGAAAGAGAGAGAGTAGCTGAGTTATCTTTGTGACCATCTCTCACCGCTCTACAAGAAGCGAGTGAAACAAACAAATAATTGTGGACTTTAAATGACCTGGCAAGACCAACAAGGAATAGTGCCTAACTTCTAGCTCTAATCTCTCTTTGCACTGGCCCACCTAGCTCAATTGTTTACTGTCCTGTAGGCTATTTGACCACTAATTACATCAAAGAAAAATACTGATGAAAGTGAGACATGCTTTATACTTGAAGAGGGCACACAGTGGAGCTAGATAAGGCTGAAGTCTGCTAGAATGCCTCTGCTCTATTTCTGTTTGTCTTGTGCTAAATAACCAGACAATTACTGGTGAAGTCTTTGACCTTATTTCAAGGATGTATCACATTGAAAATATGTCTCTCCTCGCCATTTCAAATACACTCTGAATTTTAGATAACAATGGACCTACACCTAAACTTAGGAAATGATGTACTAGATTTAAAGTGAGTTTCACTTGCTCTACCATCTTCTGTTTTATAAAAGGTTCTTTCCAAGAGTCCCCAAAAATGTAAACATTTCTAAAGATGGACATGTGAATCTTATCTTTTAAAAGCCACAAACATGGTTGAATTGGCTGTCTACTGACCCTAGAGTTAAATGAGAAGTGATTTGCCAAATTCATTTTGCTTTTATGAAAACATATCATCCACAAGAACTTCTATACAGCAGTATTTTTTTACCAAACTGATCCACGTGTAAAACTAATAATTTAGATCTGTCTCCTAAGCTGAAATATGCAGTTATACTTCCATTGCCATATAAAACCACACAGAGCTTCTAGCTCTTAAATGGCAAAGCAGTTGCAATCAGCAACACAAAGGAAAAAAGAACACGACACAGGTCACCAGCAAAATATTGCTAGCATTTACTGTGAAATCTTAGTTTTAACAACACGTTACACAGCATTGATGGCTTCGTTCAAAGACTCTTTAGAGTAGAACAGGTTCCTCTGCTCAAGAAATAGTGGAAAGCTATTAAATGCTAGCACACATGTACAAAATAGGAGCATTTTTACAAAGCCCAGCTACCAAAACTTGATGCGTTGTTTAGAGTTAGGTTATGCATCACTCGAGCACCAAAAAAACTCCATTTGAGAAGGAAGTCTTGAGCCCTCTTCTTTAATGACCTCCCATTTTGCTTGCTTGCCTGAAAAAGAACAGTAAAATACTGTTAAGTATATTAACTTGCTTTCTATACACAGGACAGAAGAAAGGAGAACTGAATATGCTTGAGAGTTCAAGGAGTCCTCAACTCAGGCTTATGTGGCAGGGTGGATCAAACTGCCTGATTCAAATTGCCATCACAGTGTGTGTCCTAAAGTGGGAGAGAGCAGCATTCACTCTTTTCAGTGCAACCAGAGTACAGCTCTGACAATGTTAGATGAAGCAAACTGCCTACTGCTTAGGCTCTGCTGTGTCCTAAAGGTATATAAATTACCCATATTTTATTACTAAAGGTGTCAAATTGTTCTGTAAATATACAGGTGTACAGAAAGAAAGAAAAAAAGAGCCCACCCTGTGGTACTGTGTTATTCCACATAAACAGGGAACAGAAACTAGTCTTTGTACTTTAATGTAATCTGCATAGTACTGGCTAGACTTTCTCTTACAAAATAATATGTTTACTATTGTAACTGTGACACTTTAATGTTGCTCATTTCATACTGCTGCTTTGCTCCAGAAGTGATTTCTTCACGTGGTAATGTATGCCCTGTTGCTTTCTCAAACAGCAAGCAGAAAGACGGTGTTTTGTGACTTTGACAGCAACCACTCTTTAGTGTGAACAGAAGGCAGACAGCAATCAAAGGTTTACATGTTCTGTAAATTATTCACTTCTGCTGAATTAACCTCACCTCATATCAGGATTTGCTGGCATTTCTTACCCTTAACTACAGGAAAATAATGCTAGGAACCATACCTGTTAACTTTAATAATACAGTATCACACAGTAGATGCTGAAGGGGAGAATGCTTCGCTTTTTTCTGCCTGGGTTGTTTATCAGGAGTTGTCTTCTAAAATTGGGGAATCAATTTTAGACCACAATCATTTGGTTTTGAAATAAGGTGTGATTGCTCGGCTTGAGTGAGATTTTTGTGTGCAGGTAAGCGTGCAAGGACTTGCTTTGGCTCTACTGCCCAGAATCATCCAAAGCTCCTCACTGTGCTGCTCACATATGACAGCAAAAGTTAGAAAACTCAGAGTGCTTTAAAAAGAAAGAGATTTTCATTGTCTCCATTGAAATTTGGGAAAACAGGCCAAGAAAGGGAAAATTACACGCCTGCAGTTATTCTGTAAGTGGCAGAGTCACTTTCTGCAAGCCAGTCAGTTAACTGCTCTGTCTCCTCCTCTTGCATCCATTCATACCAATATGCTCCCTAAAATGATGAATAAGATAGTGCATTTCCAGGTAGAACAAGACCTGATGAGAAGACCAGCATTCAGCTACTAGCAAGCAATGTGTAACATTTTATTCTGCTAGTTTACATGCATTAGAGTCATATTATTCTGAGCTATAGTGCAATCATTCCTGTATAACCACAGGCATATAAAATACTTGTGATTATAAAGCATCTTGTAAATCAATGAGGAAAAAAATCCCATTGAAACACCCAATTACTACATTAAGCACCTTATAAAGCTACAAAACTGTATCTTCCATCATGGTCTGTAGAAATCCTTCTGCAAGTTAGCTACTTCTGAATCCACCTGCTACATTAATTTACACCACGTACAGTACCATCCAAATATCATGAAAGAAAGAATTGTTTCTCTAAGGAACAACTTTTGCTGACCTTACTGAGAAACACCCCTGTGATTCTGCAAGCACAGCTAAGGTGGATGAGTATCTTTCATGTACAGTTTATGGCAGTGCTGACTTTAATGTTTTAGTTATGATACTTCTTATTTTGTAACACACATCAACAGAACTCAACATGACTGATTAGAACTAATGGCACTGGAATCTTTCACTCCAAATGAAAAACTTCCCTGTTACACTAAGGGGATGGGAGCAGAGGTCAGAATCCCATGTGGGAAACCAATGGGACTGCAAAGGTAAGGGACTGTGTAAGGAGTAAGGGGAGTAGGATGTGGCCTTAAGTCAAGCAGAACATTTGAAAGGTACCTTGATAACCCTTTGCTCAACCACAGTATCCAACCATTCAATAAATGATTCCACAGTGGCATTCTTCTTTAGAAGGTCCTTCAGTTCTTGGAACACTGTAATAGAGTCATCTACCATGTAAAAAGGAGAACATATCATTTCACGCTATTCTGAACATGAGAAAAAGCCACTCACCAGCCATATGACAATATTGTAGCATGGAAAGAAAAAGCAAAGAATTAGAGCAGTGAAGAAATAAGCAATTCCCCAGCAAAGCAAGCAAACGTGCATCCATCGCACACATATATTTTAATTACTTAAGCATTACAGTGATACAGGTTGTAAAAAAAAGAAGCAAATAAGTTCTGGTATTTTCCATTCCTTTTAAGATTCAGCCTTGAAAAGCTTTCTATTACTACATTTAGTAGTAAAGCTTTATCTGGAATGTGGAGATCTATATACTGTCTTAGGTTTCCCTTATATTTCATAAGTTCCTCACAATACAATGCAAAGTTGACTTCCTCAATTCCCATTTTCAAAAAAGGGCCCAAATGACCAGTTATTTCTCTTCCCCTTCTCTTTTTTTTTTAAACAAGTGTTAAAGAGGACAAAGAACAAAATAGCAATTACAAAAAACGTAGAAAATGGGCAACTCAGCTGAAAATGCAAATAGGATTGCGAACCATTGAAAAGAACAAACTTTCATGACCAAAGTAACAAAATTTAGAGAACAACACACAGGTATTACTCTCCTTGCAGCTTTCCAAACTCTGATCAACACGACAAAAGTTATCGTTTTAATAGAGAAAATGGCTCTATCTTTTTTTCAAGAACAGATATATGTATGAAAATTAAAATACTTAAAATCTGTACTTTAGTCCACCCTATTTTGTGTATGAAGATAGCTGTTACACTTTATAGAAAATTATGTATTTTTTCAAAGATCAAATTTTGTCAAAAAAAATAAATAAATCTATTCATATCTCCCCCAAAAAAGTAAACTAGCTCAAATATCCATTAAATTAAGTCATAATGATACGAAATTTTTGAGACATCTTTCAAGAATTGATCTGTGTTAATATCTGCACTAATATCCCCATATGATTAGGATAAAACTTCAATAGAGGTTTTATTACACTTAGCAACTGACATGTAAACAAATTTTTTCAGCAACCATTTAAAGTCATCGAGGTGGGATGATTTCCAAGCGCAAGCTTCTGTTCTTGTAGGACATGTTAGGGCAACCAATTGGTTTTCCTAAGCTACTGAAGTTAACACTGAGGTAGGTTAGAGAAGGCCATGTCTACATGTCCATTTCCCCAGTTCACTAGTGTGGAATGGAATGAAAGAGTGAATTTGTTTTAATGATACAAATATACCACCGTGGACTTACATTCACTGTAGACTTCCCCATCAGAGTCCGTGCTCCCTGAGACTGCAAGGAGTGCCTGAGAGCCAATACTATTCAAATCAACTTTTTCAATATCTGACACCATGGAATTCACCACATGCTGGTCAAAAAGAGCTGGCCGAGCAATCTGTAAGAGAAGGCAAGGTAAAACGCTTACACTTGTCATGGTTTAACCCCAGCCAGCAACTAAGCACCACACAGCCTTTCACTCAATTCCACAGACAAATTGGAAGTGTAAAAGTAAGAAAACTCATGGGTTGAGATAAAAACAGTTTAATATTTTTTCTAAATTATTATTATTATTTTCATTGTTGTTATTATTATTGTTGTTGCTGTTTTAACGAACAGGATGAAAAAAAATAGCATGACAAAAAAATACAACCCAAGAAAGGCAATTGAGGCAAATGAAAACAATTGCTCATCACCAACTGACTGATGCTCAGCCAGTCCCTGAGCAGTGTCCTCCCTGCCAATCTCCCCCCGCTAATTTTATTGCTGAGTGTGACATCATATGGTACGGAGCATCCTTTTGGTCAGTTGGGGTCAGCTGTCCCAGCTGTGTCCCCAGTCAACTTACCGTGCCCACTCAGCCTACTCGCAGGTGGGGCTGTGTGAGGAGCAGAAAAGGCCTTGACTCTGTGTAAGCTCTGTTCAGCAATAACTAAAACATTCCTGTGCTACCAACAATGTCTCCAGCACAAATCCAAAACACTGCCCCATACAAGCTACTATAAAGAAAAATAACTCTATCCCAGTCAAAACCAGCACAGACCCACACACAGGGATCACCTGAATAACTCATCAGAGAAGAATCATGGTCTGGTTAATTTTCTTATCGTGGCTGGGTTTTTTGTAGATCGGATGAGTTAATGTTTCCCTTCCATTAGACTTCTAGTGCACTGCTATTGTGTCTTCCTGAGAGACCATCTTCAAGATGTCACCCACTGCCATCTTAATATTTATGAAAGAGAAAACTAAGTCAAGATGAATATACGGTGCATCTGCAGTTATCCATGAGGACTACCACTTCAAAGCCCAAGCTGTTAGCACTTAAGTTCCACAAAATGCATTATATCCTTTTGTATAATCTAACAAATTGTCACACAGAGGTGCCTCCTAATGGCAGACACCTGTAGCCTGCCTTGGAGCCCTCAGCTTCCTGTCACTCACATATTTTCCTTTAAGTCAAAATTCAGTAAGAAAAGAAACCATGGACAAGACAGCAAGAAGGATCGTCCAATATTTTCCAGTTTGGAACTAAAACAAATACTCATATATTCCGCTTTGATTGCCAGAAGTTCCCAGGATAGTAGTTAATTATAACCACGGTCTTTTCTTTCTTTTCTACTACAAAAGTTTGAAGTTCAAGTCAGATCTATTTATGGCTGCTTCCTTCTTGCATGGTTAAAACTACAAGATGTTACTCTTCCATGTTGAAGTTGAACCTTGAAAAAATACTGCATTATATCTCATAGCCAGCAAGATGCACTGAATGCAATTGACAATTTTTTGGATGTTGTTGTGGGTTGACCCCAACCAGCAGCTAGAACCACACAGCTGCTCACTCACAACTCCCATGCTTTTTTCCCACCCTCAAGAGTGGTGGGGAGAAGACGGAAAAAAATGAGAATAAAGGCAGAAAAATAGTATCTCATGCGTTAAGATAAAGGCAGTTTAATGAAAACGGTAACAGAAAAGGGAAAATAACAACAATAACAATAACAACAATAACAACAATAACAACAACAACAACACAGGTCACACTCATCACCCAGTGAATTGGCACTGTCCAGAGCAGTGATTGTGGATTACTGCCCCCTGGCTAACCCTCATTTATATCCTGAGCATGACGGAATATTCCATTGGCCATTCTGTCGTTCTGCCTATGCTTCTATGGCAAGCTGGAAAAAAACCCTTGAATAGTGTAAACATCACTTACAATAAGTAAAAACAATAGGTATTATTGATATTCCTTTCACAGGAATCCTAGAAAGAAAACTAACTCTCTCCCAGCTGCAACCAGGACAGATGTGTTGTCTTCTTCTCTTTACCTGTGCTAGGTGTAGAAATGACGTCTGTCGTTTCAGGGAGGAAACAAATCTTCGTGCAATAGGCAGTTTCTTATCTGTGAGATTTTCTGGTAGATTTTCCAAAGAGGAAACAACCCACTGTTCCCAGTTTTTTGCAAAATTTCTTATATCTGCCAGTAAACTGTAGGAAAAAAACATCTGGTTTAGAGAAACTTCAATAAAAATTGTCTTGTGTTATTTTAAATGATTGAGCTTCAATCTATGATTAAGAGATTCCTGGACTCCTCAGCTGACACCAAAAAGAAACAAGAAATGAACAAGAACCAAAAGGCTATATATTGATCTGTATCTCCTCTGAGACAAACTGTAAGCCACCCGCCAATTTAAAGACGTTGAAAAACACTAGCTTTAAGAATAAGCTGTAAGAAATCCAAGAACCACTAGAGATATATGATGTTAAAGGCCTCAGTCAGAAGTAAAACCCCAAACCAGATACCCTTCAAGGGAAATGAAAGATAAGAAGTTTCAGAGGGAACTTATAATAAGCCTCTTATTAATATCTTGTTAAGAAAATGCTTAGTGGTGATGCATAGGATACAAACCTAAAAAGTATTCTGAAAAAGAGGTAACAATTATTTCTGCTTAAACACCACAAAAAATTAATTTCCTTTTTTTCATATTCTAGAGCTTCAGTGCAGAAGAAACTTATTTCAAAATACCCAGCAAGCCAGTAGAATGGGACATTAAAATACTATCATATTTTAAGGCTGTTCTAGAGCTGTCCTGAAAGCTGATACTATTTTGCCATACATAACCTACTGTTCTAAATGTAAGCATAAATACTGTGAGGAAATTTCTTGAGGATATAGAATTTATGCTATTTACCTGGAATATGCCTAAGAAATAGAATGTAGCATTATTATTTTTAAATGCCTACCTCTCTGGCATTTCTTGCATTGTTGCAGGGATGAGTACATCTGTAAGGACCTTCAAAAAGGTAACAGAAAATGATATCAAGCTTCCATTGGCCATTTATTCATTTGTGTCTTTCTTGTCTACTTAGATTGCAAAGTGATAAAGGCAGGAAATTTATACAGAATAAAACCATTCAACCTGTTGTCCAGATATTTATATACCTAGATTTCTCCCATGGTGATTAGATAGGAATATGTGAGACATTCACGTACCTAGATAGCTCCCACTCTTATGTATGCCAGCATGCCAGTAAAACAAGAAAGTGCTATTACTCATGTCTTACAGTAGGGAAATCAGTAGAAGAGAGATGCATAAACACTTATCTTTTCTAGCATCACCACGTGTCTCAGTAAAGCACATACTCAGGCACCTCCCAAGTCATCAAGCGTTATTAGCCTCTTGTCTCTTCTTTCTGTCATACTGGATGTGGCACTGAAGGTGTTCAGAGTTTAAGACCAATCCCCTATAGCAAATTGAGGTATGTTTTGGCCAAAAATTGTGCCATCTGGCATGCCTTCTGGGAATGTTATCAAGAAGGGCAAATTTAGCCTATATCCCAAAAATCTGATTCCACTACTGAGGTAAATTCTTTGATAACAACACAATAAAATTCCTCTTTCTGGCAGCTGTGCTGCCAAGAATATCTAACCTGATTATAAGTGAGAAATAGTGAGAGGCAAAAAAGAGGCATAATAATAAATTTATGAACTTTTGAGGCATTCTGTCTTACTAAATGTATAATTTAGTGCCCCTGTAATATTTCTTCATCTGTCACATTGAATATTTATTACAAATACAGATAATATTGGATCTGTTGGGACAGCACGTTTAGAGCAGGAAAAAACTCATAAACTCAAGGTACAATATGACTTCTACAAGTAAATGAGGCCTAATGGCTCATCTCCAGAGTAGTAATCATGATCTGTGATGCTAATCACCTTCACTTTACTAATTAAAACACCTCTTCTTACTTTAGAGCTTGATATGCTTCTAAGAAATACATATTTTCATATTTTCTGGATTTTCCCCATATTTTTGTACAGTTAAGAATAATAAATAGATGACAATAAGGTACACGGTGCTAAACAGCCTCAAGTATTTTGCTTTCACTACTCGGTGTTTACCGTTACACCAAGAATTGTTTCTTCCCATCGATAGGTGGTTGTGAAATGTGTTAGAGAGAGGATGACAATCCTTTTGTATTTATATGGCATGTCCTATCAGAGGAACTTAAAGTACTTTGCAGCATTTAATTAGCGTTCCAATCAGGTTTTCCAAATTAAAATCTTGAGAAACTTTGGTGGCATTACTTCATTTTTTCCCCAATGCTCGGTTGCTTAATCCTAAAAGTCTTTAGTTAGTTTCAACTATTTGTGTGATCATGCTATGAACTAGATCAAAGAACTCACATGGTATAAAAACTCTGCAAAATCAATGTTCCTTAGATTTTTTTTATTTTTTGTTAAAAAAACAAACCAGTTCAGACTGCAGTAATTTTACTGGTCCATCTAGCAGCATAGGAACAGAAATTAAGTGTAGAAGCCGGGAGAGGCAGGAGTATCTTAACCCAGTATTGCTCCAGCTCTGTAACACAAAACCATAGCCTGACATAATCTGTGAGTAGCAGATTCACATGTGGAATCACCTCCCTGATCTGCCACAGGCTCTCTTTGCTGGTAGAAATTGAAATAATCTTTTAAGTACAAACAAGGCTTCAGTTTTCATCCTGGCTTAATTTAGTCAGCCTTGTCCATGAAGCACATGAGCATTTCTTTTAGCTACATTCAGGCAAGTAGGTCAGGATTTCACCATGAGCGTGTTGCCTGAAGTCACACATCAAGCGCGCAGCAGAGCTGAGACCGGAGTTCAGCTCTTACATGTGCCATTTTTACGTGCTTGATTTCAATGGAATCCTTGCTGATTTACACACATAAGAGGAGGAAAGCTGTCATGTCATCCTTTAATTCTAACTTCAAGGCTGTTTTTACACAAGCAAAAGCTGTAGCGTGGTTGAGATTATCCATGTAGCTAAATGATCAACTTACCTTATACAGTATTGAGTCACAAACACAGAAGATGTCAACAATGATGGGATTTTCAAGCAGGGGAAGAAGATGGTCAGGCATTCCTTGCCAAAAATGTAATAAGAAATGCTGAATCTAAAGGAGTGGGAACCAGATTCATTAACATAAATGATGCTTTCTTGGCTCCCTGTGCATATATACGAAGAATGTGTGTTCAAACAGCCTTACCTCTTCAAAGTTCCCATTAATTGCATTGTCAAGGACACATTGACAGTGTGTTTTGTACATCATGATAAGAGTATCTACCTATATTGGAAGACAGAAAGATTAAGCAGAGTTTCTAAGCTCTCTCCTTTATTAATACAGCAGTCTAGGTTTCTGCTTTCTGAAGCTAGTATTTAAATATAGAATATAAATTTTATTAAAATGCATATTTACAAATAGGCAGTCTGTATATTCAGCAGTGATGAGAAGGTCACTCATCTTTAGATTTATTGACATCTTTAAGTCTCAATGATGTTGTCAGAAATGAAGCACCTGAATCTGTATAAACTGTGAAAATGTAGACACAGTTAAGGCAATAGCTAGACTAGCCAGGCAGAAGCTAAGATTAATCCCAAAGAGTAGTCCAAGTTAATCATTAGGCTACTATAGGCGTCTATGAGTGTTCTGAAACATCATCTAGTTGGACAAATGAGAAAATAGCTGCCAGTCATTTGGTCAAAGTTTAATCACTACCTTACACGAACTGAACTTTAAAAAGCAGAACTCCCTTTCATCTCATCAGGCTAATTTATCTGAGTGGAGTGTTCCCTTATTTTAACAACTGTGCAGAGATTTTGAAAAAAAAAAAAAAAAGCAGTAGTAAACATTTAAATTTGTAGGAAATTATAAAACAAGAATTTTGTAAAGTATTTTAAGAAAAGGAAAATGCTAGCAAAACCGTTCTTATGGTCTAGAATCACAGAAAGTTTGTTACAGCTTGTGAACTTCTCTGGCAAAACAATACCAGGTTTTGAATTGATCTAGTGCCACCTTATTTCAACAGGTTTAGCATATAGATTTTTTTTTAAAACTGACCTTGCTGGATTTCAGAGCTGCTTCTGTAATTACATATCTCTGAATAACAACAGCAAAGGGTAGGATTCAAGAATATTTTAAAGAGTTTTTTTGGAAGGGATTGATGGAAGTTTAGAGTTTGGGTAAGTTTTCTTCAGAAACATAAAATGCAGAAATATATCAATCTATTTTATTGCAAGATGCTACATTTATGGACTTTCCAGGGATTTCTGTTGGATGCAACTTCTTAGGAGTTTAGTAAAGGAGTCAAACTTTGTGTATGGACTCTCTTCAACAGAGTATCTAAATATCTTAGGTTAAATAACCCTTATTCACATAACCTGAAGGACGGAAAAGACTGTAAAGAAATAAAATAGCAAATAAGAGAAAAAGAATGAGGACAGAGCAGCAAGAAAAGAAAGAGAGACCACACACAGAAATTCATCTCTCTTCCCACCGTCTTTTCATAACTCCATGAGTCTGACCCCTGACAGAGTCACCTGCTGCACTCGCCGGTCCCAACACCAGAGCAATTACGTGTTGCTGACCCAAGAATGAAAGCAAAATGAGTTGCACCCTTTTCTTCATCGTTGGAGTAGTAAAAATCAGTTTTGCTTACACTGTAGTGTTGGGTCTGCCAGGAACCTCAAATGCCCTTCAGATTTAAATGTTATAAGAATGCTATATACATGAGAGATGTCAATTGGTTTTGTTGGAGTCTATAGCAGCAGATGATTCACGCTGCCGAGTACACCAGTTCTTGGCCTTTCTTCAGGAACTGCAAGATTTCCAGCTAAGATCTCTGCTACAGATGGCTACTTCTGTTTTGCTCCTCACAACAGGAATTCTAGGTTTCACTGCTTTCACAGAACAAACTTAAGAGTGCTCATTAAACAAAAAAGCTTTGAAGCAACATATGTCAAGATAGTCACCATTATGACCTGTACTGGAGGCTAAACCAGACAGTTCACAATGCGTACGTACCAAAAGGTTTCTAGCCCAGTTCAGGTATGTAGCACCCAGTAACGTGACCAGAAACAAGACAGACAAGCAAAGACATAAAACATATGCCAACAACATTTCTAACTGAACAGGAAAGAGCAATTAGGATGAGCGATATTGAGGATCAATATGAGGAACAGGATTTTACTACTTCAAAAAAAGACACACATATGCTCATATTTTCAGTTTCTTTCCAAACAATTAATGAGAGTAAAGTTTATCTTATTATTTGTTGCAAATTATTTGCTCTGATCTAATCAGAACAAAATTTACTTAAATCCAAAGGCATTTGGAGTGAATACAACTCTCAGTTATTTGTTTGTTTTGCTCTCCTCGTCTTACATACCATCAGTTTGTAAAATACTAGGTCAGTTAATAGGTAAATAATTCAACCACCTTTCCAGTGGAAAGCCAGTTAATCGGTGTTAGTAAAGGTTTGCCCCCTCTATAAATCAGTCACCTCTGTTTGATTATGGGCATTTCTGGCTCTTTCATGTCAATACCTCAAAGGCTAAGATATGAAGAAACATTCTGTGGTAATTTTTGATCTGTAACTTGGAAGAGAAGGAGCTCACATTTTACCTTGTCTTTAGAAATGCACCCTTGAAGCAAAAGGTGTTGAGCACTTGGAAACTCTGGGAGGAGAGTTCCAGTTTTGGAACTCAGAGAATATTTACGAGTGAAACCACCCTGAAATGGAAGGGAAAAAAACAGGGAAATTTAAATAGCTAATATAGATCCAACTGACACCAACAATTCATTCTAAACTTGTATATTATCTGATGAGTCTCTGAATGTTCCGGAATATTTACATTCAGATAATCTTTCCAAGATATTGATGCTTATCTAAACCCGGATTCCAGTTCAGGAAGGTAATTAAATATGTGCTTAGATCTAAACTCCATCAAATACAGTTTTCACAATAATTTGAGACACATTTCTTCATGGAATTCTACAAGCTTGGAGCTTAATCTATGTTTAAAATAGAATACAGCCTGTTGCTCTCCTCTGCAGTATGGATTGTTACATCCTCAGGGAGACCCTAAATTTTATTTAATATATATCTTTGTAGTGCAAGGATCTAGGGTACTAGTGATATTATTGTTCTCCCTTGCTGTCTTCCTGCTCTGATAGCGTGGCAATAGTGATTTTAGATTACTATGGTAATCACTATGTTGGTTTATCATAAAGTTTGTTAATATTTTATAGTGTTATGGATGCCATGTTATATAGGGTCTATGAACGCTTCAAAACTATGTATTTATTATATATCTCGCTCCGGTTTTGGAAGACTTGACATGAACACCCATAAAATAACTTCCAGTCCTCTATCTTATTGTATTAAAACAGGTATGCACATAAACACATGTACCAAGAGCTTTGTAGGAATAAGGAAGGATACTGAGCTGCATGTGCTCCTTGGGCATGCCACCAATTTTGGATACCTTCCTCCTCCTCTCTTGAAACAGCTGAGAGTTTGGCCATTCACCCCAAAGAGACTAGACCAGTTCTGTGAAAATTTTTAGAGCATTTTGCTTTTGTCCATAAGGGAAGAATGAAACTATGCTGGGTAGCATAGGCACATACAGTCACAGATCTACACAATATAAAAAATCCTGTACAGAAGTTCAGACTCAAAGTTCCAAGTCCAGGATCACAGACTGAGCCTGGAAAGAGGAAATGCAGTTTCAAAGGGACTTAAAGGAAGGTAATAAATAATTTTTCTCTTGATAACTCTTTAGCAAGAAAAAAAGGGAGGAAAAAGCATCATATGTTAGTAAGAATGATAGTCCCAGTCATTTAGTGTTCTACAGTTACTTTGTTGAGGAACAGTCAATGCTGACCTGGAGACAAGATAAATTGCTCCTGAATTACTCTAAATTTTGATGATATGAGAATTCTTTGCAGTTCTTAAGCCTCTTTAACTCGTGACATCTGAAATATCATAGACACATCTTGTACTAGTTACAGACTGCAAAAAGATCTTGAATAATTATGAGATGCTAGCCTTTGGAGAGATGGGATTGAAGGATGAAGCAACAAGTAGCCTCATATATGTGGATGCTGACCATGAAGCAATATATGGTAAGTCAACTCTTGTTCAGCCTCCTAACCTAATACTCTCACAAAATTTGATTTAGTCTACTTCTCATTGAGGTTGAACAGAAATATTCTGTAATGATACAGTGTTACTATGCTTATATTGCATACATTCTTATGAAGCTTTCATTGGTACAACTAAGATGAAATCCTCAGAAGCGATGAATCTGTGTTGTGATTCTGTCCTCACTGACTGAATTGCACTTACAGGATTGCATTCAAACCTAGAGAATACTATTTGGTTGAAACCCTTTACTCCATTTTTGCCCATTCAATCCTTATGCCAAGGCAGTGTACAGAGCCTTGAGCAGGCTTTCTTCATATTCCTGCAATAAATCCATTACTTCTCTGCAGATTCCCTATGTACTGATGGATGGAATTTATGGCCATGCATTTGAATGCTACTTTTCCTACCACTTTGTGTACAGTCAGATTTCACTGAATCGGGACTAGCAGGTATATAGTGTAATGTAGAGTGTAAAAGTGTGCAAAAGGCCGTATTTTATGTATATTTTGTATATTTATGTATATTTTGTATATGTTGACTCACCAGACAGAGGTCAGTTTCAACAGAGATTCTCTCAAGTACTGAATTCAGAAAAGGACAGCTCTGAATTATTCACCATCTATACATCCCTATTTTTATAGGGTGATATGTAAAGCAAAACAGACAGCCAGAAATCAAAGCATACATCATGTAAACACACTTTGCCTGTGTTCTCTGCTATTAAAATACACATAAAGCTCTAAGTCAAAGAAATTGCAGAAATGTATAACTTCTTCGTGTCAATACTTTTTGAGCTTTAAAATTGCCTATCAGTATCAGGAGGTTTGTTTTTTTTTTTTTTTAATAACAGGACTAATCTCAGTGGTTTTATTATGCAATTACCCATGAAATATATTAAAAATTCTGATTAAAAGGGATTAGTTCATTTTAAAAAGGCAGTGATGGTGGTGGGAAGTTTAAGAGAAGATAATCTGCAATGTTTTTTTACCTTGCTAATGGACTTATATGACTGTGCCTTAGTTCTAGACTTAATATTTTAACCCACTGCCATTTGCCCTTTTAATTTAATGCCATCTGTTTCTAATGGCCATTTAACATTAAGATAATGACAGTAATATTATCTGCCTAATTAACCATGCAGACTCTAATGGTGCACTAACTGGTTTAGATAAAAGAATTTGCTGATATCTCCCCCTACAGAGAGAATACTAGAAAATGTGATAAAACATACCAGAAGTAAACAGTGTCCCTGGCACTCAATAAGTGTTCATTCAAATGCCATTTACTCAGTATATTTAGACAATCAGTACTTTAACATCTTTTCAATGTCTTTATGTTCCTACCGAGAATTACACCTTATGCAATCATTGTAAATCTTTCTGGAATACCTAATTGCATGTACTTTCCAGCAAATGAATAAGGATATATCACTTTAATGGAAAGTATATTGTCAAATTTTCAGCTTGCCGAGTTTGTTAATATTCACTTTTGACCACTAAAACTTTTTTTTTCTCCTAAAAAAAGAAACCTGGTTGAATAATTTCAGGAAACACAGAGGTAGACAATCAAAAACTCGCACCAATGTGCCCTTTTCTCACTTATTTCCACCAGCTTCTCTATGATTTTTTTTCTGGGAGGACCAAGTTATTGAGCTCTGGGGCATAAACAAGACAGGTTAATGAGATTATAAATTCCCAAACAGACTGGGGATGCCACTTCAGAGGTAGAAGTAAATATGCATTTATGTCAAGGGAACCAGAAATTTTCCATCCCTAAACTCTGAAATAATGAATGCTGTAATAATGCTTGTGAATACGTTGAGGATATCCCATGGCATAGCACCTTTTTTTTTTTTTTTTAAAGATAGCTGATTATCTAATCAGGGAAAATGCTATCTGTCTGAACCTCACTAAAATACTTGAAGTGGTGTCATCATGGGAAATGATTACTTATGCTGGTGAGAATGAGGATTAATACAAGAATGTAAAATGTTTAAGAAACTGACTCTAGAAACTGACTCTGGCTGAAATGCTAACAAGTTGTGTTGACAGGGAAACTACTGGGCTGAAAAGGGATTGAATTGAAGATTCTCAAAGATTAGGCTTGGGTCTGATCTCATTGAACATTTCGCAGATTAAACTGGCTGACATGAGCTAGTGAAACCATCAATAAAGAAGATGACCAAGAGGTCATGTAGAAAGGCTTGGATGGCTTTGAGATAATGGCAATAAAGGGGATGAAAATCAATAGAGCAAAGCTACACCCTCAGCAACCAATAAGACTTTCTGCTATCAGCTAGGAGTTGCTTATCTGGAAATGAAAAAGGCAAAATACTTGTGCTGTGTATCAGTTGATCACTGAGGGTATATTTAGTCTGGTAAATTAAATGGTGTCAGGGAATGTTCCTAGGCAATACTGGAACAGTATTACTCAGAATGGCTCCTGGGAGTCTTTTTGGCCCATGCCAGTTAGCAGCCTCCCAAACAGTTCCTAGCCAGGCTCCTCCAGTTACCGCATACTAGGCTGATACGAGCGTGTTATTTTGTAGGTTTAGGACTTTAATCATGGACACAAGCTATTTCATGACAGTTCAACTCAGTGTCAGAGAACAATCCTGAGAGCAATCCTGAACCCTTAATGTACAATTATCCATAATTTTCTAGGACAAATATGACCAGAATGACAGTGACTATACCATAGTATACAGTAGTGAAAATGTATTTGACCTGTGGGGAAAAACCCCCTGAGCAACAAACCAAAAATCCCCACAGTTCTAGCGTTTGTCAGAAGGGATATATCCAATAGAAGCTGGAGACATAACATTCACAAGACTGTATGATTTATTTTATTTTTTTTTAGAAATACTCAAATTGGAGTAAGTACAGTGAAAGGCTGCAAGGCTGATCAGAACTGACTAAAAGCTGTTGCCTGTTCCATCTAGCAAGCCAAAGTAGAGAAAAGACATATCACAGGGTAACATCATGAAGAGCAAAAAATTGAGAAGAAAATCCTGACCAGAGGATATAAAATTCATTTTATTAAAAAAAAAAAAAATCTTTTGGCTTCCAATCAGACAAATGAGAGCCTGGAAAAGATGTCCTACAAAAGTAATGGATGCAAAAAATTTAGCTAGAGCTTGATCCTTTGCTTAAGAGGGTCTGTTATGAACCTCTGTGGTTATTTGGAACTGGATTGGAACAGGGTACACTGAAGGTACCTTCCAATCTTATTTTCTTTTGAATATTCAGAGGAGCAAATACTCAGCTTCACAGAATCATAGAAACACAAGGTTGGAAAGGATCTACAAGATCATCTAGTCCAATTGTCCTCCTATCACCAATACTACCCACTAAGCTACTAAATCATGTCTTGTAGCATCTCATCCAGACACTTCTTGAGCACCGCCAGGGACAGTGACTCCATGACCTCCCTGGGCAAGCCATTCCAGTGCCTGACGACTGTTTGGGAGAAAAAGTTTTTCCTGACATCTGATCATGAGAAAAGGTTATACAGTCTAATCTTTAATGAAAAAAATATTGCTGTTATTTTCAAAGTAATTAATGTGAAGAAAACCACAGGTCACATAATATTTGGATTATAACAGAAGTGAAAGAAAAGACTACAACACTTACCTCATTCTTTAACTTGCTTCCCGAGAACCTTTGGAAAGAAACACATTTTATTAATTTTTATAAGCAGAACATTTTTAGAGTTTATATATGTACATAAAAAATGGGTATATAAAATAGATCAATTAGTAAAATTATCACATTTCTCAAAATGTAATTATATAAAAATCATGCTTTTTTTCTTAACTTCTTCTATTGGTTTGCAAGTGCCTGAGAATATCAGGATATCAGAAAACCTGCTGATATCTTCTAAAACATGAAGATTCAGATCACTGACCAAAAAATAAAGTATAAACCTCAGTTTCATTTTTTTTTCTCTGGATCTTTGCAACTTTACGAATATCAAAAGGGCAGCATAGCTGCAAGTCCAAAAGGTCTGTATGAGGAAATACATAAAGTTTTTCACACACCTGACTAAATTCAGAGTGGAAAAAATATATATAGAATTTACAGTTTTCAGGAAAAGGAAGAAATCATAGTGATTTCCCATTCTTTTTCACCACAGTATTATTTTGATGCAGGTGAAATGCATTTCTGAGATCGAAGATTCATCAACTGTCAAAAATAGTGATTGTCCTATTAAGAGTCCAACTGAGAGATCCCCAATGAAGTCACTGGACTATCAGGCAAATCTTCAGTGCAGAAATTAGAAAGCACACATTTTAAATTGTAAGTGCTTAACTAGAGAATGTGTAATGACAGAGATTCTAATGGAGTAGTATAATGATGAATGTTGTTTTGTTATTGCTATTTCCTGTTCTTCTGGCTACCAACTGATAAGATACCTTGGGCAACACAAAGTCTTATGATTATTACTGGCAATATTATGATTTCATGCTGTTGAGATGTTCTGCTGGCAGGACAGACCACCACAGGCTGAGTGGTTGTGGAATTCCTCCTGCCCAGGCCAGGCACAGGCACCTGACAGTTCCCATCACGTGATGATCCAACACGTTACCTGCAGAGTTCCCTTGGTTGTTGACACATGAGTATGAAAGAAGGTATCACTCAGTTGATTCCATTGTGAAGTGAATTAGCTTCATAGCTGGATGTGTTTGTTATGGATTCTGGATTTCCACATGGAGCAAAATGTACAGCAAAAACACGAGCCAGCATCCGCTAGCACTGCTCCTCTAGAACCTTAATTGCTAGCTAAAGCTATCCTTCACACAGGGCTGTGGATTCTAACCGTTTTTGGGGTTAGGTGTGCTCCTTTCACAGTGCAAGCCTTGATACTTAAAGGAACCAGGGGGTCAAATTTACAGTGGAATTTAAGGATTCAGGCATCTGCAACCCTGCATTTAAGGACTATTGTACTCAACTCAATTCCTAAATATTAATACATGAGTGCCAATAAGTTTGAAATAGCAGTAGAAACCTATATTTAGGCAACTAAACTGAGGCTCATTGCCCCTTCTAATCTTTTGACAAGCTGCCCTCTAACATCCAAGCCTTGTAGTAAAGGCCTCCATATACCTATATTTGTGCATGGGCATGGTATGATCTGATACCAACCCAATTTTCCCTGCCAATTTCTGCCCCAAGCTTGATCCAGGAACCCTTTCTATAGCTCACCTACCGAAACAGACATCAGACAAAGGATAGATTCTGTGATGGATCACTATATGCAGCAGCTAGCAACTGGGAAATTCACTCTGAGTTTTGAATCTTTACGCTGCCTGACTTTCCTTACCCAGAGGCTTGTTCTTAACCTCAGACTACTGTGTCATTCTCTTCATGTGGACAAATGGAATCACAGTGATGGCTGAGGCTGCGCAAAATGAGCATTTGAGCTTCTGTTCTAAATCATCCAGGGACACAATTTGACTGGTGGACCCTGAAAATTCAGCATCTCATACGTGAGACCACAAGTCCTAACACAAAGAAAAGGTTCCTAACTAGTGAATCTGGTGAATCTAGTGAGTACTGCTGAAAATCTTAGCGAGTATCTATACCATCTTTATGTGAGTATGTTCTGTTGGAAATACAGCTACGGAGAATTTTGCAGAACCTACGTTTTCTTCTCATTCACAGCTGATAGATTGTACAAGGACAGAGATTTACATGAAAAGGGCACTGGGTGACATAAAGCTGAGGAGTAAGAGTGATTATATTTCATTAAATGAAAATAACTGCCTTTTAGTCAATTAAATGAGAAATTCGTTCAAGATAATTCTGCATTATGAAAGAACCTCATCTCGCTGTGCACCAGCAACACTTCTGCAGATCTAGATAAACACTGGAAAAACAAATGGTATATTTGAGTCCAGTACACCTTAAATTCTGCAGTGCAGAGATCTCTCCTTTTAAGCATCGTTGGCAACATTACCCTAAATTTTTAGACTTGTCCTACTGTTTGGAAAAAGTCTCTTTGAATATAACCTAAATCTGCCAGCAGTTGAATTTTCTTTGTGTGATTATAAACTCGTTTATTCCTTTCCTTTCTCGGAGTCCCCACTTACACTGCTGTAGACAATGAAAGCCGTCATTCAAGCCATATGTGAACAGAGACATTTGTTTTACAAACTATTAATCTTTGGCAAACCAACAGGCAGCTATCGTAACGTATTGATCCTGCTAGCTGTCCCTTAAACAAATATAATTAGAGCTTCCTGGGTTAGGTTTAAACTGATATTAGCCAGTCAAAGGACCTGTAAATATTAATCTACGCTGACCCCTCCCTCCTGCCCACAGGTGCCAGCTTCACACCATTCTCCAGACGTTTCATGATGGGAAGCCGTCCTGGGGAAAGAACTCGGAGGGTGACATGCAAGCTAACAACATGAGACAAGTGTTCTGGAAATGGTGTTTTGCTGCCTCACATGAACTCGAACAAATCCTCTGCTGGTACAAGTTGATGCAGGTCTACATTGACAGCAGATGGGCCACACTGGGAGACACTAGCAAAAGATCTAGACCATCCTCTTAAAACAAAATTGATGTCTTTAGGGAGCAAACTGCTACTTAAATCTAGGCATGCCAGACACTGAGATATGCAGCAATACTAGCTCTGGTATCAACAGAAATTAGCATCCTACAAATACTTTCCTGAGGGTATGTTAAATTTAGATCACTGTCTAAGTCTCACAAGTTACGTTGTTGTACCTGGTTAAGCCTTTTCCAGAATACACAGAGTGGTAGTATGCACTGCTTTCTTTAATGCCAATTCCATAATAGTGATACCTATGAAAAAAAAGAAAAAGAGAGTGTGTATGAGTGATATGCCACGTAAATCAAATCACCAGATTTATTTTCAATGCTTTCTGAAAACTTTTCTTAGCAGTAGTTACCAATTCCTTTCACTGGCATGGAACAAAATCTGGTTTTATAGAAAACAGTTTTATCATGATTTGACCTAAAATTCAAGTCTATGATCTTTAAATTTAAAACACTTTCTCTTTTTTTCAATAATGTAGCTGGAACAGCAAATCTCTTATAAATACATTATATTTATTTTCCCTAATGTGCATTCTTTTTCATTTTACTTTGTTGAAAAGGTGCTGGGTTTGATCTATCAAATTTATTTTATCAGGGTTACCACTGTTATATTTAGACCGTCCCACTGAGTTGAAATTCAGTCCAAAATTACCAGTGTACCCTATAAATTAGTGTTCAGCCTCCTATGACTAAAAATGCTAACGTTATTCATTCGTTATTCTCTCAGGTTATAGGCTGACCAACTCAGCTGAATTATTTAGCTGCTTCAGCTGTTCTTATACACATTTGTCTCTCTTGCTGAAGAGAGAACCTCCTGGAGGTTATTGCTCCCAGTAGAGCTTGAAGAAGGAAACGTGTCTATCACTCGGTCTCTTCAGTGCTGAGCCCAGTGCCTTAACCCAAGATGCTAAAGAGGGTGGGTGGGTGCTAAGAAAACTGGCTGTTCAGTCGATACTTACTGCTTTTCACTGATTTTGCTACAAAAGGAGTGACCTTGAGGAGAAGGGCAGGAGAGCAAGCTGGGGGCAGCTATTTCATGCAGGCCATAGCAAAGTTTACTTGCGTTCATCTATCAAAGGTGATAGGCCCTGTCTTACAAATTCCACTCAATAGATTTTAAACCTGATTGCGTCAAACCAAATTTGTCTAAGAATGTTCAGGACAGTATGCTCAAGATCATTTGCTTTTTACTAAAGTTAGCTTGAAAACTCCATGGCAGCTGGTTTAACTGAACTGCTTCGAAGTAACCCTTGTCTCTCAGGTACATTGGACATAAACCAAGCCTAACACAGGGGTAACACTTAGCAACACATTGCATCAATTTCATGGAAATGTATCAAAAACTCGAAGAAATCAAAGTCCCCCACAAATTGACCATAGTACAGACGAACAAAAGATTTTTAGCTCTTCTCTGCTGTTTCAGGTGATACCCATTAAAAACATGACAATCTTACTGTTTGTTCTTGTATGGGACAGTCACAGATAAGAACAAAACCCTCAAATGCCTTATGTTTACAAAGCTGACCAAAAGCTTTGCATAAAAATGATATTTAAGAAAATGTTCATGAGAGTGATGTCTTTGCTTAGCCTAGGTACCTTTGAAAATCTCAGCTGAAGCAGTAATTCTGTTTCTGTTGTGTGCATTCATTATTTTAAAGCCAAGAAATGTGACACAAAGGGGCCGCTGTTAAACACCAGAGCTTTTACTCTTTGTCTGAAACTGATGAGTCCACATAACACCACTAAAACACAGGGATAACTGGCTACCCATAGGAAGACCAAGAGTTTCTCACCTCTTTCTTTGCTGTTATTTTTCTTGCCTGGTCAGTGTGCTTTTCTGAGGGAAGGTGATGTGGTGAACTGACCATTTTTAAATAACTATTAATATTCAGAAGCTCAAATGTAGGACTATCTGCTGATCCCTTTTTATCCATTATAGTCAGAGTTGGCTGATGAAAGCAAAGTGACACCTCAAGGCGGTTTAGGATGCTAACAGGACCTTTCATTAAATGTCATAATGCAAGATAGTTGTCCTCTGTTTCACATACAGTAGTGTGTCACCCATGTTATGAATTAAAGTCCTGAAGGTTTTCAACCACTACTTTTGGTTTAGGAGTATTAAACAGAGAGACTTGGGCCGAAGATCTGGATTTAGAAATTCCTAATATTTGTCACAGTTCTGAAATGAATGCTGAAAGCATGAAATTTTTTTCTTCTTTCATAAAAATCAAGCAATTTCAGATGTGACACAAAAATGTATTGAAAATATACTCGTATGGATTTTTTGAAATAACGGCATTTGACCTTGCAAAAGTTGTGCATTAAACAGGATGCAAAACAAAATAGAGCTGTGACTACTTCTTTAACAATATTATCTGCGCATTTGTCATTAGCCATATAAGCAAGCAGTTGCCTACATCTCATTCCAACACCCTAAATCTCCCAGTTTCAATCACATGCCACTTTTTAAATTATGAAAACAAAACTTCACACTTTTGCCACAAATTTGGAGTTTTCTCCTGCTAAAGTTGGAGTGGACCAGAGGCCAAGGAAAAACATTAATTCTTTAGAGTTAGGATTCAATATCTAGATTATTCAACATCTAATTCAATATTAACGTATTTGGGCTAGAAAAGGGAACTATTGTACCCTCTTTCTGTCTCTTCATATGCATATTTCTATGTGCAGGTACAGAATTTTATATGTATTTTACTATTTATTATATGTATTTGACTAAGTTATACTTGTATAATTAATAAAATGCAAACAGTCATCATAAGGAACTCATTCACAATTTTCTTAACAAATCTTTTAAAAACTGAACTTTTTCCTCTTTTAATTTCAGTGGTTTGTCATGACATATGTTCCTATGTGACTACTAGCCCTGATTTTAGCATACACTGACACAAATGATAGCTGATAAGGAAATGATAGGCTTAAGCTGTTCAGGGACTTGCAATAACTTGTTATCATGGGGCCAGCTGCCATATCAGTTTTATTAACCCACTAAATCACTCCTAATAAATAAGATAATAGTTTTCAGACATGATGGATAAAAGCTAAGATTCATCATTGATCAAAGTCTACAAAGAAATTAAATTGTAACTTGAGCTCAAACAGTCATGTGTGTGTATGGACTGAGCAGTATGTACGTTTTCCTGAATAGCTGCTCCAGGTACTTTAGGTACCATGAAGATTATAATCAAATTCTACCAGTGGCCAAAATACATTCAACATTAGTTGTGCAAAAAAGTGGATTCAGAACCTGCTGCACAGACAACTGCTGCTTATGAAATACTGATTTAAGAGCAGTTTGCCGTATTTATTGTGCTGGGTCTTCTCCCACTCAGCAGGGGTATGGAAAACGTCCCCTATATTGAGCAATCTGGAGTGATTAGAATGGGCATGAGAGATGAATGATCTTTGTTAATAAAATTGTGTCCGATATGTTGTACCCTCCTGGCCAAATATTTAAATGAGTGTTTTAGTATTGACACTTTTGTACAAATGAGTTGTTGGGTGTAAGCACACAGAGAAACACTCTGAATATCAAAGTTCTGGGTTTTCTTAGACCTATTTTTAAGCCTCTCCTTTTCCCAGAACTAGAGATGACAAATGTTGCTTGGAATCAGAGGAGAAATTAACATTTGTGTATCTATCTATGTAAACCTTAGAGCAGCAGATCTTTCTCAAATCCAGCTCATGCTCATGAGAATGCTAGAAAGAGCTTGGCCTTGTTTTAACATAAGAGAAAAACAATTTCTGTTGCCTTGAAAATGATGGTAAAGGGAACTATTTTCCTTTCCTTTCTTCTGACCACAGCCAGGTTCTATCAATACATCAATGTGTATGCAGTGTCCAGTAAAGCACTTTATTCCTGGGGAGTTCGCTTTTCTGGCTCAGTAGAATCCTGGACAATGAACAGAGCTCCTATACTCTGCTGCCATATGAAACATCACTGTCAGGAATAGTTAGTATTGTTAGTGCTCCTACTATCTTGATATGGGAATAATTAGAGCAACAACAGAAATAAAACAATATCATAGAATCATAGAATCACTCAGGTTGGAAGAGTCCCTTGGGATCATCGAGTCCAATAAAACAATGTCACTACACTACCACAATTAAAATAAAAAGGATTTAATTGCTAGTAATAACTGTTGTTTACCAGTTCCAGTAATACAGTTTTGTTCCACATAGAAACAGCTTACACCATTTAGAGTCCACGCTGACATAAAAGCGGAGGCTAACTAGTCATTTACCAAAACTGATGAACAGGCCATTAATTTGCTTATTAATTTAAGGGAAATACTTCTGTAAATGGTATTTGTGTACTAACTGCTACTTGGCGAAAGCAGAAATGAATTTGCTATGTGGTGAGACTGTGCTTCTGAGGGGAATATGGTCCACAACATCAGAGATAGACAGATAATCAGAGGTTATTATTTAAATTGCGACTTCTCTGTGATTACTTGCTGATGTATTCAGTCTCTGAACTGGATGTATTGCCACTTGTGCCTTTTGTGAGGTCCTTTTTTGCACAGCAAGAACAATGTAAATGTATCTTAGTGGAAATGAGAATTGCAGAGGAGAAGTCTCTGAGGAAAACTCTGATGAAAAAACATAAGGAGAAACAAATGACAGATGTTCAAACAAAACTGCTGATGCCTCATCCCTTTGAGGAAATTGTTCAAGAACAGTTAATCCATATGAAAATATGGCACATAATACCACCAAGGTCAGTAAGGATATGGGATCTGCCAAAGAAATGTTGTGCATGAGGTATTTCCGTGATAATACTGTTAAATGTCTTAGAGAAAAGGGGAATATAGTGACATAAGTTTCAACACAATTAATTTTTTAGCTAGATTCTCATATCAAAAACTACTTTTGAAACATACTTCTTCACTTAATAGATGTTGACTTACTGTGCTTTAAATTATGCACACACGTGATATGTTTTAGAATCACAGAATGGTCCAGGCCTCAGGGGACCTCTAGGGTCAACTAGTCCAACCCCACTGCAGTCAGCAAGGACACCCCCAACTAGACCAGGTTGCCCAGGGCCTCGTCGAGCCTCACCTTGAATATCTCCAGGGAAGGGGCCTCAACCACCTCCCTGGGCAACCTGTTCCACCATCCTCATAGTAGAGTTCTAAACGTAGAAGTTTGGATCTTGACTGTATCTTATTTATCAATTAATTTGATATGTCAGATCAGAAACATTATGGGAGACTTTTCCCCTTGTATTATCTCATTCATTACAACTCAAAGTGCTTCTCCAAATATGTTGGGTTATGAACCTAATACTTAACCAGGGATTAATGAATTAATAGACTGTCATATAAGCCTGCACAGCCTTTGAATGCCAGATATCCTAATTCTAAATACAGCAAATGTCTCTTTGCAATGCTGAATAAGTCTACATCAGTTTATGCCTGTAACCATAGCTGAACTTCTTCACAGCAGACAATATATGAAATTCCTCTTTCTCCCTATAAATAGCCTTTCTATTAGTAACTCTCCTCAAAAAACCTCTATTCAGCATCTATAGAAAGAGGAATGAATTTCAGTTCCAGTTTTACTCCACACAATAGAGATTGTGTACTCTCTCCTGAAAAAAATCAAAGGATTATGAATTTGTAAGACAGAAAAATACCTAAGTACTGTCCTCTGTTAAAAAAAAAAAAAAAAAATCTATGCATGTTTTATTTCACAGAATCACAGAATGATAGGGCTTGTAGGGGACCTCTA
Organism: Nycticryphes semicollaris; assembly: GCA_013400055.1. Taxonomy (NCBI): domain Eukaryota; kingdom Metazoa; phylum Chordata; class Aves; order Charadriiformes; family Rostratulidae; genus Nycticryphes; species Nycticryphes semicollaris. The sequence goes on from VXBJ01005645.1 coordinate 418,909, forward strand.
GAGATCAGCTAGTCCAACCCCCCTGCTAAAGCAGAAGGAGATATTTCCTTTGGATTTTATTTTTATTAATGATTATTTAAAACAAATACTCAAGAAAAAAAATACACCACACAGTATTTAATTTTCTTAAGAAGGAGCATTCCCCTATTAAAAAACAAAATCAGACTGGGACAATTCATTAATCCTTCCTCAGCAGTCTTAATATCATGACACAGGAGTGGGGATGGATGTAAGGGAATATGTTTTTACCACTGTTACCACAGTGTTACAAAAATTTTATCATGTTCAAAAGCATAAGGCCAGAACGAGAATTAATAAAAATTTCACCACAGGTGACATATAATTATCTGTCATCTATTCCCACAGACTAATATTCCACAGATCAAATATACAAATTAATTTCCTACACTATTTAAGACATTGTTGCACTATAGGTTGTGTACTTTTCAGAGTATTTATAAATTACTCACAAGAAAGAGCAAACATATACCTTCTTCTCAATTTGAGATTATTTTTTTCTACTGTCTTTAAATAATTTATATTGTTATGTAGAGAAAAAATTAAAGATTTGCAAAAGGCAAATAAAATCACAGTTAAATTGCACATTATTTATAGAACAATGAACTGCTGAGAGATATCTATTATATTAGGTTTTTAATATACCACGTTTTGACATATGTGACTCGGTAAAAATATTTACAAGTTTTAGAAGCCTAATCTGTTTAATTTTAGAAATTATGCCTGCAGCAACGTTTTCAAACTCAAATTCTGTATCAGCTTCGTCATGTACATAGAAGTTATCACTTGCATCTTATCATCTGAATAAACCCCCCTGTCAATTAGTACATGTTATGGAAAGATGGAAATATATGTAATTCCTAGAATGTATTCTTCAAGTGAATTATAGATAATGGTGCCTTACTTTGAATGGCCCCTTGTTCCAAGCCGCCTTGTGGTAAGAAGAGGGAATTTCTGGCGAATGGTCTAAGGAGAAAGTAACTGTATTAATTTCTGACATCAGTATACTTTCTTAGCAATCTGCTAATGAAAAAAATTGTAGTGTAAATATGTGGTCTAATGTAGTCTGTGAATAAATATTTATGACACTTGTGTCACAACATAAACAATTAAGGCATGTTTTATGCTGCAGGGATCCTTTCATCCTCATCCATCTCACTGTGCACCTCGTCTTCCCACCCAAAAAACTCCTTCCCACCTGTTCTTCTTTTCTGTTTTCACAGAACCAGGGAAAGATCTGGCCTTAAGTTATTCTGTTTTCAAAGGCAAACAAAAAAAAAAAAAAAACATCAATTTTTGATTTGAAAAGTGTGATCTGATGGTTAAAGCAAGCAAATATTTTCCTCATGGTAATTCTGTGTCCTCCACTATCAAAGTGCTGGACAGTCTTAAACATATTTATGCTCGCTGAAACCCTATGAAAGTTTGTTAGCTCTATTCTACCCATAAAAAAAATCATGTTATGTGATTTAATCCAAGTGAAGCAAAACATTCTGTCACTGTACTCCTGAGACTGAGATTCGTGCCCTAAAAGCATCCTAATTTTTCTTTACAAAATGATGTTTAACACAAAAGGTTTATTAAGTAAAACAGCAATTCAGTAGTAGAGGTAGATCTAATAGATACACCTAATAGACAGACCACTGTCAAGACAGTATTTAAATAAAAACCTGTTGTCTTCCTCATTGATACTGAAACTGTGTAATGAAAACTAGACATACACATTCTCAGGATATGCAACTCAAGATGAAAAAATTACTAAGTAAACATTTTATGAACTGGATTTTAAATCCATTATTATTATTTAATTAAATTAATGCATTTTGCTATGAATGAACAATGACTAGATGAGTAGTGTTTTAAAAAAGATGATCCTTGAAGCATTTTTGGTTTCCTGTTTCACTAACTACTCAGGATTTAATTTGGAGAGGTCACATCTCCCTTTCATTAAATGATTTCAGGATTAATTGAAGGGAAGGGTATAAAAGAGGATGAATCAACAATTTTTCATTCAGGAGCTCTTTGCGTTATTAATTTTTATTGCTCTTCTTGTATTGCTTCTTATGTCACATCTCACTTTACACTGCCTTTAGTATAATTAAAAGTGTCTTCCATGTCAGATCTGGTTTTGTAGAAAGTCCGTTTAATATCATCATCAAAAAGAAAAAAGCAGCTCCCAGAGAGAAAGCCTTTTTTTGAATGAAATAACAATAAATCAAAGGGAATTTCAGTTTCATTCTCCTAAACCCGATGCAATGAAATCCCTTCATAAGGAACAGTGTAGTCTGATTCCATGTGTGTTAGCAGCAGGAAACATGTGAAGTGAATTTGAGATGGATTTTGACACAGGTGTACTTAATTGTGATTCTACCAAAGAATTAACCTAAGAAATTATGAAGGCATTTACTCTTTACCTTCCCAAAAGTTGCAGCACAGGCAGGTTCCAGCTTCTCTTTTCTGCAGAAGTCTAAATAATGTGCATAAAGGATGCATCTTGGTAAACAAACTCCTTCACAGACAATGTAGTTTTCTTCCAGCCTGTACAGAGAAAGTAACTCCCAGAATAAGAAGCAACATGCCACATCCCCTGATTTTATTTTCTTTCTGGTTTTTGGTTCTGCCTTTTTTTTTTTTTTTTTTTAATTTTACTGAAGAATTCCATAAGAGCACAAAGGTGAGCTTCTCCTGAAGAAGACAAACACTACAGACTGACTCCACACTTGGTGTTTAGGTTAGTTGCAGAATATGAAAAACCTGGGGCCAGGTTTTGTTTCTTCTTAAGTCTTTTTCAATGTGAGGAGTTTTTGGTTTTATATAAATGATCATCACCTAAAAGCCAGTTTTGCTCTGAAAATAAGAGCACTAACAAGACTACAAAAGACTTTTGTTTAAGTCTGTCCTTTGAATAGAGCAGGTGCTTGAACTTCTGTCCCACTGTATCTTTAAGACCTGAGAAAAATGTCTTTTTCCTTCCTACTTTTGCTTTTTAATTTCTATGCCGGACATGAAACTGTTTCTTGGCCAAACCACACTGAAAATCAAAGACCTGGCTTTTTCTGAAGGTTGTGCATTTTTATGTAGCTTCCCAATACGTTTCCAGAATACAAGTGTCTAGTGATGGTCAATAAAGTAAAATTTTAAAACAGAAGTAAAAAACTGGCTGTCTTCACTTGGGCTAAACCGGTAACAGCTGAGTTGTTTCACTTGCCCAGTTTCTTTTCTTTGTCAATTTACATTATTTTCCAATCCTGGAATGATTTGAAATAAGTTTATTTCTCAAATTACACAAATCTGTAAGAAAATAATGTGCAGTAAATGCTACATACTGAATAATTTTGTGCTGACTCACCAGACTCAAATCCTTACAATTTATGCTCAGAATCTAGATGTAAATTAGACTAAGAAACTGGGTAATTTGGATTACTTTAATTTTTCAGTTGGAAGGAAAAAAATATCTAGATTTACAGTCTGCATTTGTTAACTAAGTTCCCATTTAATTCAAGAGCACCCCTCCCTAGTTTTAAGTGTGCTTTAATAGAAATATTCACCAATTAATGACTGCAGAATCTGATCTCTTATTTAGGTAATTTTTATCCCAACTAAAATAAAGTATAGTTACGGGTTTCATGGTTGGATACAATGTAAAAAATATATTGCAAGACAGTGAAAATATTTTATAGCCTTAAAGGGTAATTAAAACATGAAAAGTAACGCAAATGTATTTCTTAAGTAATATTTCATTTCTACATTTTTTTCGATACATTTCATCAATAACCACGTACTATGAGAATTTGACAGTGATTTCTCTTAACTAATAAACTTCTGCGAATTAAAAAAAAAAAAAAAAGAATCAGACATTCGGAGGTGGATGTGCTCATTTGTAGACGAACCTTACTCGGAAAAAAACCCCACCAAATCCCCCCCCAAAAAATTTAAATTTAAATCAACACCCCACAGCCCCACAAATGACAGCTATTTCTATAAGAGCGATGGGACGTGACCCTCTTAGCCGGCTCAGCTTTTAAAGGACTGTCCCTCCAGGACCGAGGGACACACCGGCCGTGTCCCACCGGTGGCAGCGCGGAGAAGACGCGGGGCGACTCCGCCGAGCGGCCCCGGGGGCCGGATCCCTACCATTGCAAGGTGAGCTGCGTCTGCTTCTTCTTGTCCTTCATGATCTGCGTGATGCTCCTCTTCGCAGACGGGCTCCGGTCGGCGGCTTTTAGTTCGCCGTCGCCAGGATCCTCTTCTTCCGAGAAGAGGGCTTGGCTGTTGCAGCGTGTTTCTGAGGGCCGGGAGGGAGGGGACAAGAAGAGAAGTCCGAGGGCATCGTTACGGACCGGGCAGCACCCGCTGCCTCCTTCCCGACGCCACCGCGGCCCCGCAGGCGCCCGTTTAACCGCCCGAGGGGACGAGCCCAGCCGCAGCCGCCCGGCCTCGCATCCCCGCCTGACCCGGGGCATCAGCGACAAGGGCTGACAAGGTGCGGCTGCATCCCGCCTCTTACCTGACTTGATGCCGGCTGGCAACGCCGGCTCCGGGAGACCCCTCTGGGTGCCCGCCTCGGCGCACAGCCCCTCCTGGGCGAAGGACAGCAAGCCTCGGCCCGCCAAGCCAGCGAAACACTCCTCCTGCGCGGCGGAGGGCACGGTCTGCGCCGACGGCAGGTGTAGGAAGGCGTCCTCTTGCTCGGGTCCCTTGNGGTCCCTTGGCCATGCTCCTCACCGGCGCCTGCTCTCCCCCGCCGCCGCGCAGGCGGCGCCCATGGGCGGCGGGAGAGGACGGGACGGGACGGGGATGGCGCCGGTGTTAGGGTGCGGGGGGCGCCGGCTGGGGTATGGGCCGCGCCGGGCCTTCGAGCGGGGCTCTGGCACCTCGGCGGGAGAGGCTGTCAGCCGGTGCCGGCAGCGTGAGGAGAGAAGAGGCGGTGCGGGGGCGGCGGGGGCCGGCTGTGCCCTACGACGCCCTGCCGGGAGGCGGCATGGCTCCCCGGCGGGCAGAGGCGGCCGGTCCCCGCAGGCGCCACTCCCTCCTCAGGGTAGCTCCCCCACGCCCGCCGAGGGGCTCCGCCTTAGACGGGGTCCCGAAGGTGTCCCCTGTCCCTGCCTCCCACCTCCCCGCCCGCCGCCGCGCTCAGTCGGGCCAGTCGCGCCCGGCCGGGAGGGGACGGGGCATGGCTGGAGGCCCCGGGAGGTTCAGGGTAGCCGGCCTGGAGCAGATCTGCTGGGGACTTAATGATTAACTCCCGCCGGCGGTGGCTGTCCCTTGTGTCGGGTGTCGCTCTTGTGAGTAGCGATCCTCACCCCTTCGCGGCAGGGGGCGGCCGCGGGGGGTCTTCTCATCCCCGCCGAGTGCGGGCTAGGGGTGGCCGCCGGGGGCTCCGCTCCTCGCAGCCGCCTCTTGAGAGCCACAAGGCCGAGAGGGGGAGCGGGGCCGTGGCTGGAAGGGACTCGCCTGGGCACTGCCTGTTGCTGTCAGTGTTTCATTTTTCCCTAGTGTAATTTTGTGGGTGTTGGAGTAAAACGTTTTGATTTTTGTACAAAAAAAATGGCGTTGATCTGGCAGACACATCTTTGCTCCATTTGAGCATGCTGACTGATAGAGATGGCAGGGGACAACCACAGAAAGGTGGTCCTTTCTTTTTCCAGAGAGCAAAGCTGTCAGTAGGCTGGAAAATTAGCCTGATCACTGCAACGTCCGCTATTCTAATACGTCCTTGTTAAGACAAAATCTTGGGCAACGTGCTTCTGCCAGATGGGGATTGAGAAATTGTAGTATGGCCTGTGGTGGCAAGCAGCCTTGAAACGCTGTGTCAGATGAATGCTAATGGCCTTCTTCTAGCCATCAAGTAGTGTTGGGCTGTCACAGACACAAAGCTTGTGAAGAGCTGTTCTTTTACTCTCTTCCAACGTTCTGTTGTACCTCAAGTCATGGATACCACCAGCAGCACAAAGCAGCAGAATATTACCACAGATGCATTATCAGCCATTACCAGACTTTATCAGACAGATGCATTATCAGCATTATCAGCTCTATTTAATAAAATATTTAATAAAAACCCAGGTGTGCCCATATCTGCTAAAGGCCCAAAACAGTGATGAGTATGAATGAAGGACTTGAGAAATAAGGGGGTCCTGTGAGAGTCTCAGAGTCAAAAATGGCATTTAATCCAAACTTTTTGCTGTTCCTACATAGACCTCTTCCCTTAACTGCTTAAAATACATTTCCTTCCTTATTGGTTACTCTATTCAAACATCTCTTCACTGTTCCCATGTCCCTTTCTTGCTGCACATGTGATGCTATACATGCCTCTGTCCATAGGCCTATGCTCATATATGACTTTGTCAGTGCATCAGTTTTTAGCATAACTTGCTGAGACAGTTCAGCTTCTGGCTTCAATGGCTTTGTTTTGAGGTTACAGTATAATCACATTTGATCATCACATTTGTTCAAGGCCAGGCTGGATGAGGCTTTGAGCAACCTGCTTTAATGGGAGGTGTCCCTGTGCATGGCAGGGGGTTAGGAACTTTAAGGTCCCTTCCAACTCTAACCATTCTATGACCCTCTGACTTCTCTGTGACTTTTGGCTGACCCAAGTACTCCACAGTTTGGTCTGCAAGGATCAGTATTTCTATGGTATAATAAAACATCCCAGCTACTAATTGTTGTGTTGAGTTTTTTTATGAACCAAATCCAATGCGCCATCATCCCTTTGGTAATATGGATCTACAGGTAGTTATTTGTTGCATAAGAGCAGGTTTCTCCTTTGCTATGATGTCAGAATACCCTCAGTGATGCTAATGAATTTTAGCCACCACCAGCTCAGGGATTAAGTGTGCGAGGGGTCTAGCCTATGGACCAGCGAGTTTCCAGCCTGGGGCAACAACAATTTGTAGTCCCTTCCTGTTCCTTCTAAGGACCAGGCACTGATTTAATTAGTTTACCTAAAACTGATGATGATTTAAGAGCTTTTTCAGTAAACAGAAGTTCTCCTTGGGCCTAGTAACATTTTCTGGCTCATAATAAACCATCCCTTACTTGTCCTTTCTAAGCCAGTGAAAGATTGTTGTGTGATGTTGCCAGCTTTGTATAAAACTAGGCTTATGTTTTCAGTACTAAAGAAAGACAAGTGGACAGGCCAGTGCTCCTAAGTAAATGCATAATGGTTAAAGCGGGCATGAGACTAGGTACATCATAGAGTGCCAACATTTCTACTCTACAATTAACAAAAACAAGGTATTTTATTAATAAGTAGCATACAATAATTAATAAGTAGCAAATAATAAAGTAAGTACAAAGTGTTTTCCTCTGACAGGGGACAGACAGTGCTCTTTAATAAATTCAAATTGTTTTAAAAAGGTTGTGTATGAAATAATTGTCAAATAAAGTAATTTATCAGATGGAAAGAATAATCCTGGCAAGCAAGCAAAGGGAATTACAGTGTTTGAATTGTTCACTCATGCAGCAATAAAACAGCCAAATCCTTTTGCTTTATAGAAAATATTTTTCTATAGTTGGAGGCTGGTGCTGTATCTGTTTACAAAGTCACAGGGACTGCTGCTCAGCTGAGCCAGCCTAGGACCCTTGTCATTATGGGCCCATCCCTCCTGTTGATATGAGTGCTGTAGGTGTGCTTGGCGATGTAGACAGTCTTCAAGTTCAGTGTCTCATCCCTTGCTGCTTATTCCTGCTGATGTTCTTAAAATTTTTGCTTATTCTCTCATTCAGTCTCATTTTCACAGTCATGGGCTATAAGGAGTGAATGAAAGACTTGATGGACTGATAGAGGTCATCTTGTCCACCCCATCCCTTCCCACAGAAACGAGGCAGGATTACACACAGCTACCATTATACCTGAATGATTCACAAAACTGTTTGTCTCACTTGTTCTTAAAGACCAGAGGTCTTTAAGGGTCATGTCATACCCAGATCATCTATCAATGAAAAATGTTTGTTACTGTCATCAAACAATCTCCCCTCAGCTTACCTCCATTCCTTCTTTTTTCTAAGAACATTATTCTTGTTCTATTTTCATCATTCTTTCAGTATTTGAGGACTGTTATCATGTCTCCTCTCTGACTCTCTGTCATTTCATTACTAAAACCAAACTGGTATGATTAAATTGACTGTACCAGTTTCTTGCATTTCCTTCTGTCTTCCCACAGCTATTTCCAACTTACTTTTTTTTCTTTTTGCTTGAACTTATTTTTGCCTTTTTATATCACCATGGAAGGTTTCCTCTCCATTCCTCAGAGTATACCTACTCAGCAGTCACCATGTCATGCTTTACTGTCAGGGAGTTCTCAGAGTAGTTTTAATTGTCGTATTTCTGGTACTTGCCTCATATGTCTGTGGTATTTTACTGTCACTGTGGAACTCCCAACACTGACTGCTAAACCCAGCCAAAAACCCCAGCAATTTGTCCATGGGTTTGCAATTTCAAGTAATTTCCTTTGCCACTTTGCAATTTTATTTATAACTTCCTTAAAAATCACGGTACCTTTGCACTTTTGTGACTAAAACAATTGCTCTAGCTTTGGTCTTCATCTTCTATTTTACTTATTTAATCTCTCATCACATTTTTTCAGAGCTCTCCTGCTACTGTCATGTTCCTACCATTCCCTTTCTATCATGCTGCTTCCATTTTCAAGTTCATTTACCAGACTGCTGAGCCGGACTTCAACTCTACCTTCAGTGACACCTTTGCTATTATTTTTGCTTATCTGCTTGACTTCCCTAGAGCCTTTGCCTCACTAATGCATTCTGAAGTACCTATTCCAGCATAAGCAAATCATCACGAGTCCATCTTCTGTTTACTGGACCCTAAATGTGAGACATCATCACACCTCCCTGTTGAAGGTGTTGATCTGAGGCAACCGAAAAGGTCTCTTACAAAATAACTAGCATGCTGTGTCCTACTCTTTCTGACTCAAGGAGTTAATTCTTGTTTTATGTAATCTCAGAAACATTCATCCTGGTGGAAAAGTTGTAATTCACGTAAACAAAATATACTGCTTTTTTTATTGCTCAGCATTCTTATCCTTGTACTCTCTTCCAAAGCTTGGCTAAAAAAGCATTCCGAGTCCTATTTAGCAAACACCTCTGAGCTGGAAACCCAAAATTTGCAAAATGGGTTCCATGCTAGAAACAAATCTTCTAGTTCTAACTCAAGTTTTAAGCTATCGTCCATCATTAGCTTTACATTTGAGCTCTTGGTGACTTTACTGTTTGGTACAGGTTGCAGAATAAAGTGAGCCAGAGAGCACTGGGACCTCCTCATCTTCCGGTAGTGCCCACCGACGGGACAAGCTGGAACACAGGAAATTCCATCTCAACATGAGAAAAAGTACTTTGAGGGTGACAGAGGACTGGAACAGGCTGCCCAGAGAGGCTGTGGTGGAGTCTCGTTCTCTGGAGATATTCAGAACCTACCTGGATGCAGTCCTGTCCAGCCTGCTCTAGGTCACCGCGCTTTGGAGGGGATGTGTGTGTGGACTACATGATCTCCAAAGGTCCCTTCCAACCATTCTATGATTCTGTGATTCTCCAGTTCCTGGAATTAAGAGACTGACACAGCCTCTCCCTAGCTCAAATCCTCCTTTGAGATCCACACACCCCCACTGAGTGGCAGCTCTGTGTGCTCCAGTTCTTTGCTGGAGTGAAGGAGGGACACAAAAAGCTATGGCAGGTAGGCAACCCTACCCACTGTTTGAACCTCCTGCTGCTGGAGTGGAAAGTTCACCCAAGAGGTATGATCTCACCTTTTGGGAGGCTGAAAGGAGAGGGCAGATGCAGATTTGGGCTATCAAGAGCCTGAAGCACCGTGGACATGACAGCACTGCTAGTGCCTAGGAAATTTTATTATCATTTGGTGTGGTGTGTCCATTGAGAATCAGGATCCTATCAATATTGCTCATTACTCAGTGAAATCTAAATTATGAAGTAGAACTGTTAAAACGTATATCCACATATATCTTTTTATTATTTTCCTATGTAAACTTGCACTATGTTAATTGCAATCATGGCATTTGTCCCTGAACATGAAGCATGGGATACATCTTGTTTACCTTTGTCTCGGAGTTAGTTTTCTGAGCCTCACCTAATCGCCTCAGCCTCCCTTCATAGTCAGTGAAGAAGAAAAGGTGTCTCCAAGGGATAATTTGTGCCAGGCACATCACCCACTGAAACAAATCATCCTCTTGTAAATCTGTTTCTTTTCCTCGTCTATTCTGAAAAGTTTTGCTGAGTTTTAGGTGAATTCTGTTATGGTGTAATCCCCAGATTGTGCTATACATCCCGGAGAGATCTCAGGAGTTCTCAGATACGTGTGCTTTGCAGCACAGTAGAATTATTGTTCATAATTTACGTGTGAAATCTCTTTTATATCAGCACTCAGGTATTGCACCAGGTCATCTTGCTGCAATGTTTCTCTTTCTTCTTGCCAACACAGCACATTGCAGCAAAATGTTTTCACCTTTACTTGTATCGGTGTGACTTCCCAGTAATAACAGTTTACTTGAGGGATTCTGTGTGTTGAACTGAAAAAGGTCTGGAAGATAAATGCGACAATAGAAATACAATTTGTTATTGATCTGTTCCTGAGTAACTTCATGATGTTTACGTAAGTGTTGGAAATCGTTTCACCTCATATATTTGGTGGACTCTAACACCTGTTTCTTTCCAAATATGCTGGCAGTACAATAACAGTACATACCAGTATTCCACAAGGAAATAATAAATTTCACATTATCGTTAGCCTTTATCGTTCTCTTTGCCTTGACATAGCATGGATCTAGCTTTTCATGAAGATCCATTTCTGAGACTTAGTACAAGGAACAGTTTTAACTACCAGCAGTTCAACTTTCCCATTTTTTGTCCTTGCCACATCTCAGTGTTTACTTTTTTCAAAAGTAAAAAACTCTCAAAAAAAAAATCAGTGCACTAAGCTAGGAGCCCCTGTCCATTTAGGCCTGTCACTGCCAAGGTGTTTTGAAAGGATATAGCCAGGAGTAAGTTTTTTAATCACACAAATTTCTTTAAAGAAATACCTACCTATGAAATAAAGAGTAAAAGCATTGAAGCATCCTCCATGATCTTAGGTTTATTGTTTTCAGTTGTTACCCAGTCATTCTTCCTGATAACTAACAGTTTTAGGTAGTCATTCACTATAAGGAAAATTTCTTTGCCTTTGCATGTTTATTGCAGCTTTTTTCCTGAGCTCTTTCCAAGCTGCTTATTCCTCAGAAACTTTTTCTAAGTAATTTCTCTACAGATTTTCTTTAGTTCTGGTGGCTTGAGTCACCAGCTGTGTGAATGCAATGAAACAAAGCCTTAGAGAAAGCAAAGGGGAAGAGGAAGGCCCTCAAAGTTTTTGGAAATCTCCATTAGATGTCTCTTCTTCCATAGTGGAGGATACTTGTATCATTTGTTGCTGTCACACAGTGCTGTGGCTTCTCTGAAACCTGAGGGGAAAAAAAGAGGTGGAGTGAGATGCTAGGCGAGGTGACCATCAGGCAAGGAAAGGGCCATTCTTCATAGTAGGGCTAGGGACTTCTGCTCACAGTTTGGAAGAGAAGGAGCATCCTTCACTGTCCAGCAGGGCCAGTCCAGCAGCTGCAGCAGGGGAGTGCAGCCTGCGCTGGTGCCTTTTGCCCTCAGCAAGCTCTGTGAGCCCCGCTCTTAGCCCTGCTGTAAAACCGCATATATATGATTGAACATGATTTGTGAAGTCAAAAGAATGAGCAGATAATGTTCAGAACTATGAAACTGCCATCAGCACATGCTACCCAGGGGACAGCCATGCAGGTCCGTGCTCTGCACGTTTGTGTGTACGTGTGTGTGTCTCTACACAAACATACTACAAGAAAGCAAACTAATTGCCCAAAAACTGCTGTTGACCCCATGCCAAAATACCTCCACCTTCTTTTTATAAGTTCCCATTGTGGCTTATTAACAATTTCACAGTTTCATATTATATCACCCAGAGATCTTCTGGTCTTTGTTTTCGTAATGCTGAAAATCTTTTCCCAACCTGGTGCTGAAAAGTTCCACAAACTTTGGCCTGCCAATAACCATATAAGCAGTGTTGGATCTGCAAAAGCAGAGGCTTGTCTGACAAGTTAATTCAACATAGAAGCTTAGGGTTTTCTTTGTAAGGAAAAAATGCTGGCATCCAGTAGATGGTGATGTTTAATAATGTATTTCCTGCTCTGTCTCCAGCTAATAAAGCCAGACGTGTCTGCCTGTCTCTCTACACTTGGGTATTTTACTTATTTCCTGTTCTTATGAGCCTTAAATGAAAAACCATTATGTTCCTGTATAGAAGTGGATACTTCTGCTTTTCTCCCCAAAGATCAGTCTTCAAAATAATAAAAAAAAAAATTATCATGATATACTTGTGTTACACTAATCCTTTCACAGTTCATGTGTCTCCATCCTCTACAACCACAGGGAGACTCTATACTCTGTAAGCAGCTGAGGTAAACTGCAGCTGGGGACTTCATAGTCTGACATTATGTAGCTACATGGAAGTAAAAATTTCCTATGCTTACCTCTCTCTTGAGCTGATGTTAGACAGTTATATCAGATTGCTTATCTTGATTTTAAAATGCCATTTTTCAATATGTATTCTTTTTTCCTTCGCCAAATTGGGAGAAAATGTTTGTATTCATATAAGTACGTGTTCCTACAAGCTTGCAGACTGAACAGCCACTTCACTATTCATGTATTTGCACTGTGCTTTGGTGGGCAGCATCCATGGAAAGAAAAGCGAGGAGGCCAGCTGAGTTTTTCACTGGGCTGCTATCCAAACATCTCCAGTTTCCCTGTGAGTGATCCAAGAATAGAGCTGAGCTTAGAGAATATGTTCACCTCTGAAGAAGTGGTTTTGAGAGTTTTTGCAGATACTCCAAACAGCTCTATTAGCAACACTTGTTCCTGTATACCTAGCCTATCTGCAAATAGCTGCTAAATAGGTGTTAACAGAAGCACAGCACTAAAGTCCTGTGTAAAGCTGAGTCCTAAAGGCTCGACCACCAGTCAGGTACAGGTGCCTAAAGTGCTGCACTCACAGATGGCTCACCGCTGCTGAAAACAGGTTGTTTTCCCCTTCTGTGTCTCTCTGCCTTATTGCTGGCCACACACTCCCGCTGCTAACCTTATGCCAGCTTCAGCTTGTCAGACCCTTCTGTCTCATTTTAATTCACTGAAATAACTGAAAACAAGACCAGGAAAACGCAATTAAGAGCTTTCTGTCATTTCAATGAGTTAAATCAACCTCTTGTGTCCAACCAGAATCTCCCCAGGAGTAACTTGTACCCATTAGCCTTCATTTTTTCCATGTGACTCCTAAAACGGGACTCTCCATCTTCTTTGTAACCACACTTTAAATAGTGCAACATGGTGATGCAGTCTCCCCTAAGCCTTCTTTTCTCGAGGCTGAACAAAACCAATTCTCTCAGCCTTTCCTCATGTGTCAGGCTTCCCAGTCCTTTGATCATCTTTGTGGCCCTTCTCTGGCCCCTCTCCAGCCTGTCCACATCTTTTTTTTTTGTACAGCAGGAATCAAAACTGAACACAGTATTCCAAGTGTGACCTGACAAGTGCTGAGTAGAGTAGGATAATGCCTTCTTTATCTCTGCTGGTGATGCCCTTGTAGATGCAACCCAGCATCCTGTTGGCTTTCTTTGCCGCAGCAGCAAACTGCTCACTCATATTGAGCTTGTTGTCTAGTAGGACCCCTAGGTCCCTTTCCATAGAGCTGCTCCCCAGCTGGGTAGATCCCAGCCTGTACTACACTCCTGGATTATGTTTTCCCAGGTGGTTGACCTTACACTTTTCTTTGTTGAACTTCATAAGCTTTTTATTAGCCCACTCTTCCAGCCTGACCAGGTCTTGCTGCAGGGTGGCTCTCTCTTCTGAAGTGCCCACTTTTCCACTCAGTTTGGAGTAATCAGCAAATTTCATCAGGGTACATCAGTGAGGCCTTCATGTTTAGTATCTTCATAAGTGATGTGTTTCTTGAGATTGATTAGCCACAAGACTGTGGCTAATCTGTAGGCATTAGTCTACAGAAATCCTCAAGGACAGACAATGCCTTCACTTGGAAGTTCCCAGGTCCTTGTTTAACCTGGAAACAAGACCACTGCTTGCCCTTTTGCTTATTCTCCTTTGTAGTGTATGCTCTGTATTGACATGCTATGGTGAGGCTTTGATTCTCAGTTTCCTGGACAGAGAGAATTTCATTCACTAACAAGTCTCTGAGTTATAATAATTCCAGCAAGTGTTTTCTAAGTTTAGGAACCAAGTGTTTGCAGTCATCTGTCCCTCATTGTCATTGACGCAATGGTGCTTGCCAGAAATAGGTATATTATAGCCGGTTATTTGTAAATTCTTGGCTAGAAGAAAAAAATATGGTGGTTTTCTGCATAGTATATTTGAACAATATTTTTAAAGGCATTATATATATATATATGTATTATACTTAATGACAGACAACGTCAGAGCAATTCAGTGCCTGATCCAGAGGCAATAGTATTCTCCATGCTGCCTTCAATGGGCTCTTGATTAGGTAATTATTTGCTAAGTAAACAATAGATAAAAGTTTAGTTAGTCGCATGTACACAGTCACAGAAGCATTGTGCTCTAAGTAAAATCTTGCTGGTAACAGATTCTGGAATCTCTTCAGGGGGAAAATGGACTCTGATACCTGTGTCAGAAAAATGATATAACTTATTGTCAGAGTTCTCTTATCTTCAACCACAAAATGGTCATGCTGCTTTCAGAGCAGCTGAAAGTAAATAGTGGCCAAAGACAAGATCCCTGGGTACATGGGATATGGACAGTAAACCAGCTGTGCCCTGGGCAGGGCATAGCGTGAAGCCTTACATGCTAGAGAGGACAGAGAGATGTGCATGGCTATGAGTTACTTGGTAAAGGGATACTAGACATGGTCAGCAATCGTCAGGTTCCTGGTGGGCAGGGTACTTTCCAAACCACTGGCATTAAATTAGCAAGCTGGCTTGTTTCTTACTCGTGTGTGCAAAGTAGATTAATTTACTATGTAAGCAGCTATATCCTGATGTCCTGCTACATTTACAGATTACTGCAAACAGTTCGGTTCACCATCATGGGCAGGCCTGTTCCCAGAGGTGGCTTCAGTTATGACTCACCATTCACCTTCTGATCTGATATACTTGAACCAGTTTCAGTCTTAAAATTGGGTGGCTGTTAAGCATGTTTAACATGACCTTATCTGAGCTCTGACCTATGTCACCAAATTTGAGGTATGACACACCAAGCCACAGGAGAGTGAGTATCTCCTCAGCCCCAGCCAGCCTCGACTAGTCCTTTCCTTCACCCAGAACACCTTCAATACCACCTGTTCAACCTGCTACTTGTTTTGAAAACATCAGCAAGGTATTTGCTGTGTCTCTTATCAACAGAATAAGCAAGCAGAACATTTGTGCAGCATTAAGCAGTGCATCCCACTACAGTTTGAACTAATGTGTGCTCCAGTTAATGGTGTACTGAAGTGATGGGTGGCTTATTATGATGGCACTCGGTAAAGGGTGCTATAAGAGACAGGGCTTATTGCTTCCATCCAGCATGTCCGATTGCCCTTGGAAAACTCACCTGCTCTATCTGTCAAATTGTTCCTCAGGTTCGGTTGGCCGGTAAATCTTTTGGGAGAAGAACTCTTTCTTTTTATGTGTGTGCCTAGTATGGTATAGATCCTCTCAAACTACTGAAATATCATAAGTAATAGTATATGCCATTTTTTCTGACTTTTGTGTGCAACCCTCTTGGTATTCTTTATAAATATTCCACAAAAGATTAACTCATAATACTTTTACTTCAACAGTAAAGGAAATCCCATAAAGAATGTTGTTGATCCCATATTACTTTCTATTATGGGGTGAAAACTTATAAGATGTGGTAACAAAGGCCAGCCTTTGATATTTATCTAGCTACGTTTTTAACTTTTCATGTATATGCATATAAACTTGCAGAAAATAGACATGGGTTTATCTGCTCGTTTATCAAAATTCCAATCAAATACTACTGCTACACTTCATTAAAAACAAGGCACTTGGACATGCACTGTTTACAGAAGGGGAATAATATAAACAAAACAGGCTGAATAAGGGCTAGACCTAGAGAGAACAAGAAAGCTCTGATGGGAATGAAATTCATTATGAGAAACTCTGGAGATTATGTTTCTTCAAAACACTTTGTGTTCAATTGATGGGATTAAACAATTCTGACTCTAAAAGTAACATATGAAACTTTTCTTGAACACTTACACATTCACTTAAGAATCATTTTTTCCCCTGGTATTTTATATAGCTCATAAGAGGCACATTACTGGCTACTGAAATAGCAACAACTTCCTCAAATCCTCTATTAATGTAGTCCTAGAAAGGCAGTTTGAAGAAGTACTTTTAAAATTGCTGTGCCTAAGTTAGTCCTCAAACAGAATATTATCTGTACTGTGAGCACAGAGAAAGCTGTGTACTTATGTGCAAAAGAGGTTAGAAGAGAGATTGCCAGTGATGGTGCATCTGTGTTAAATCTCCTGAAACATAATTTTCCAATTAGAGAACACGAACCAGAGATGTTCTCTTTTTATCCTCTTTACTCATCTCACAGAATAAAATTTGTTTGAATAGATCCTCTTTAATTTTGAATGTCTCTTCAATCTGTATTTTCTGATTACTGTTCAGTTACTATGCCAGAAAGTTCAGAATGACTCCAACCTTAGAGAAGCATAACTATGGGCAACCGTCAAGGGCCAGAGTTTGGGATTTTCTGTACAAAACTTCTATAGAGAATTTCACTTTTCTTAGTGTACATCGCTGTCCAGAAGTAAACAGGACCAGGATGAGCACTCCTTTTTCTTATCCTATTATAAAGGAGTTTTTCAGTTGTTCTCTTCATTTTGTCTCCCTTCAAAGACTGCACTGTTTAAAGGAGTTCTGTCATTAACAAGTGCATCGAATTCTTAAAGCACTTGTTGTCAATAATGCTGGGGAAGGGGGTTTGTTTTGCCTGTTGTATAACAGTGGACTAGTCATTTAAGTATCAAAACAAAGGCTGTATAATAATTACTACTAAGAAGATTCACTTGCAATTAGAGATGAAAATTTTTTGTTGTTTTGGATTTGGGTTTTTTTGTGCATGAGAAAATTATGGTGCCATCATAGTCCTGGATTATTTAAATACAAGGTAGTCGTTCACTGGCATTCAAATTTGTCATCTCATTGTCTACTGCTCTTTGTGTTTTAAATCAGTCCACCAGCGAGCACTGAACATTAGTGATCAAAATGCATGATCTGTGCAAGGACAGAGGATGGGAGGCATAAGGAACTGTTTGACATACAGCTACTGAATGATGTGTCTGGATTACCATGATAGAATAGACCGTCATACTCACAACAAAATAATTTTGCAATTGTTTTCTTTGTTCTAGCTGCTTGCTTTTGCTTGCTACTTGCATACATATACAAAGCTAGTATTTCTTGCAGATGAACTATTTCCATTTCCATTTCTTCTCTTTATTTCTTCTGTTTACACTTATAACTTAATAATGGCATATGTTACATTGCCATATATTAAAAATGCTGTCTTCACAGACCTTGGTAGTTAACAGATTGTGTTGTGTTTTGAATTTGAAGGTATGTTGGTGCATTCCTAAATGTGATAGTCTCACAGTTAATCTGAAGATCTGCCATGGTTCAGTCCTGGAGGGTACAGATCAATCTAATGTAGCCAAAACACCTTTGCAGATTTAAACTGTGGATTACTCTGGTGTAATTGAGAAAATAATTTACTTTTCTCTTTGCTAATTTCTCACTAATGAGATAGGACCAGATGTGGCACCTGAGCAGAGACCTTTCTTGCTGCCTCACTTCCTCACATCATCAAATTATGAATCACCTTTCATTAACCTATAGATGTATTCACAGACTCTAATGGGAACTAATAGAAATGCTGCCTACCATCATCACCATCATTATCATCATCGTCGTCATGTTTTTATTGTATCTGGTTGATGATTTATGAATGTTTGTATGTGGAAACAATGACATTATCTTTTAAAAAGAAAACATTGTCTCAAGAACAATAAGAACATTGTTTTTGCAGCTTTTCAATATAGAAAGGAGTCTTCCAAGCAAGACAGAGAAAGACCTTTTACCAAGTCCTGTAGTGACAGGATGAGGGATAAGGGTTTTAAACTGAAAGAGAGAAGATTTAGATTTGATACGAGGAAGAAATTCTGTACTGTGAGGGTGGTGAGACAGTGGATGTCCAGAGAAGTTGTGGATGCCCCATCCCTGGAGGTGTTCAAGGTCAGGCTTGATAGGGCTTTGAGTAACCTGGTCTAGCGGAAAGTGTCCCTGCCCGTGGCAGGGGGGTTGGAACCAGTTGATTTTTAAGGCCCCTTCTAAAGCTAAACATTCTATGAGTCTAGGAGTTTGCTGCCCGCCTACAACTTCTTAGACAAATGTACGTTAAAGAGTTCTGCATCAATGTAAATAAGAACATTTATTCTACAGTTTTAGAGAAAGTAGTATCTGCATTTCAATGTATTTGAGGTAGATGAAGGATTTTAACAAGTTTAAAGTAATTAGTTCATTGTACAGCTTTAGCAGCCATTGGTTATGGAATCACATCTGTAGTTTACTTAAAATCAAGACTATTTTTAAGTTTATCTTATGGTTTTCTGAGCACCTCAAAATATGATTTTTCTTATCACTAGGAATAAAGTGAAAACAGAACTTCCCCAGTGAGAGATGGAAATCTCTGTTAACAAGTTGATGTGTGAAAAGAGAGAAACCATACTGATTAAAAAAAAAACACAACAAAACAGATGGGCAAACACTGTGTGCACTGGCCGCAAACTCCTGAAGTTCTTTTTTTCACTTTGTCCCCCTGGATTATAAGGCCGATATAATACCCTTTGCTGTTGAAGGAAGGGAAATCTTTAGAGTTACATGAAGTACAAGCTTTTATGCTTATCCTTTTAAAGTGGATCTATCTAACAGAAAACACTGGTAAAGGAATTAGCCTTTTAAAAGTAGAGACATTTAAATACATCTTTAGGAAAATGCTAGCTTTCTTTTCTCTTTTTCAAATAAAACTTCCTTGTTTTTCTATGAAATCACACTACTTCTGTCTTGCAGTGTGGTTATAACCACTTCATCAACACAGGTCACAATGGGACTGGCTGGAAATTGCAGGCAATTTAATGCCTGGAAGTGTGCTCTGTAGAGATGTAAAATAAAAAGCTGAAAAAATCTTATAGCTAATGCCTATTCCTTTCTGTCCTTCATTGATTCCAGTCAATTCTTACTGCTGATGAAATGGTTATAGCCACACTGCAAGACAGAAATTTTTATCGATCATGGTTTTATGTACTGTTCACTACTCTGTATTGTATTTCTAAAAGATGTGGATAAGCAGAATGCTCAGGGAAGTAATTGCAGATTTTTAATTATTTTTTCCACTTTGCAGTATGTCTTCAGTGACAATTTCTTGTCAGGGAGCAGAAAGAACTTAAAGAAATGTCTTGTTTCCTACTTTCTCATTAGTCAAAGTTAGTAATACAGTATTTTTTTGTATGTGAGCTCTCCTTAACCAGCAGTGCACAATGTTCTGTAGGAAGTGGCTTGAGTGGTAAGTTATTCTACAAGAATTTAAGAGTGAACTTGTTAGCAGAAAACATTCCCATTGGTTTTAATTTGTGAATTATTTTTTTTCTCAGTCTTAACGCTGAAGATTGAAGTCAGTCTCTAGAGTGACTCCTGCAGATTTGCTGTTTGGGGTTCTTTTCCTTATCTGAAAGGAATTTTTATGAGTGTCACCTGTTCTGCCTGTACTTTCTTTGCAGATGTATGTTTACTTTTATAACACAATCAGTTAAGCCTTGTAAGGTGAGCTGAGATCTTTTAAGATCTCAAAAGAAAGCCAAAATAAATAAAAAAGTCCAGAATACGGGTGACAATGACAACCTTGAGTCAATTGTCCAAAAAAAATAAATTGCCAGAATAAATTGAGAGATTAAGTCCTAAGATTCTAAAAGTTTTAGAGTAAATTTTAAATTTATTTAAGCATCAAACTTGAACTGAGTTAACTAAGGCATAAAAGCTATCCACCTCCAGGAATTTTGGTCCTTGCCTGCAGAGCTCCTGTATGAACATAAGGAAATTTAGGTTTTCAAATACAGAGTCCCCCAAGACTCTGTTGGCTGAGCTTAGGGCCGCTTACAGTAGCCAGTACTGAAAGGAGCCTCAAATCCCATTCAGGTCTTCTACAGTTTGACACCTACGGACAATAGCACTTCCTCACAAAATGCCACTGGAAGTAGCATTATCACATAATAGCTGAAGTTGGAAGGGACCTCTGGAGATCATTTAGTCCAATCCCAAATTATCTTTCTCTGTGTCCAGTCACTCAGTGTTCAGGCACAAGAGAAACCAGATATGTACTTGCTCAGATATGTGGTTTCAAGACAGCAAGACGGAGACTTGTATGAAATCAGAGCAAGTGAAAACCAACCCTTTCCCTGGTGTGCCAGTCGGGATCCTGTCAGCCAGCACATCTGGGAGACATAGACTTGATTTTCTCTTCTATCTGTAGAGGTTTATATCCATGTTTTCCAAAAGTGTTCTTGATAAAGTATGCTGAAGGAGAGAAGCAAATGAATCCTCATTCTTTCCTATGCTGATACATGCACAGGGAAATTGAAGGCTTGGGCCAGAAAGAAAGCCAATATTGCTATACCTTTTCATGATGAAGGCATTCCCCTAAAAGTAGGCTCCACCTGACTTTCAGTCCCTGCTCCCAAAACTGAAACTTTTTTCATTTCTCTTATTCTAATTACTGCTTAATGTTACCAGTTCTCTTTCAGCTCCAAAATGACTGAAGAAAAAGCTCACATATTTTAAAACGAATTTATGTGGGGAAGGACTGTAAGAGTTAAAAAATCACCAAGTACTATTTTGCAAAATTGTTGTAATAAGAATAAGCTCAAGGTCATCAAGGTTTGGATTCAGGTATCTATCTGACCCTTAACAGCCTATATCCAAAGTTAACATCCTCAGATTCCCACAGTCAATTCCTTTGGAGATGTCTAAAAACTGTAATGCCTTATATAATTAAATCCCTATAAACCTAATTCTATTTTAAGGTGTGTTTGGTGCTAATAATGTTGAGAGGTTTGACATCAAACTCATACCTGTTTGCCACCAGGATTTTTATGTGAGAAGATCTCCAGCCTGACTTTTTTGCAGATACCTGTCTTCTTGGCTGGGTGGGATAGGAGCAACTTTGCTACATTATTTTGAAAAAAAAACAGTTCATTTACAGAGAAATTCAGTTTTGGAATTACTAAAAATATTTGTCCTCAACATCAGAAAAGGCAAATACATGAGCTTTCATGTCAAAATTGTAATTTACTTAAAATTTAATCTAAGAATATTGAAGTATCAGAGAAAGAAACTAAATGAAAGAAACATCTCTATTCTGAACTCAAAAAAAATGTAGAAATTAATTGTATAGCCCCCTTCACAACTCTGCTTTAATTTCTTATAACTCTACTGTGGCATAAACAGCAGAGGTGCATTGAATCAGGTGCATTGAATATGCAGAACACTAACTACTGACTACAGAAACTACTGTGGAGCTGCTCAGGACTGCCCTGACAATCCATGCAGGAGGCTGAAGGCACAGTCAGTCACAGCCCTCCAGATGTTCCAGCATCACAGTTTTCCACCAGAAGTACCTCAACAAGGCCATTTGCGTTGAGGGAAATTCATCTTTCAGAGAACATAAGGAGGCACACTTTAATGTTGTGACCTGATAAAGAAAAACAGGACTCATCCTCCCCATCATCATGCAGCTCAGCTGACATGCTCTAGAGGACAAACCCAATGAACTTGAACATTGAGTTATTTTTTTTTTTCTCTCAGGAATTAATGTGACTGCTTGGCTTCCATCCAAATTCTGTTTCACTGTTGATGTGTTTTTAATTTTACATTTATTTTTTTTTAAATAACAGATTACAAATCAAAATAATGGGTATTCTCCTTCCCATTCTTTACTATTCAATATTACACTATGTAGGGTCCCAGTAAACAGAATGATTTTTTAAAAGAGAATTATACTTAAATAATGCAACACCTGCTTCTTTTGATTTGCTCCGTTGTTTAAATTTCTTTAAAAGAAACTCAGCAATCCAAAGTCACTGGGTTAAATACAATGGTTCTATTGGTCTAGAACACTGACAATCCTAGCCAATATTTACTCTTCTTAATGTTTTGACCTTAACACTACCTACTGTCTTAATTAATATAGATGCAGTCTATCATGTTGAAAGGAAATGGCTCCATATACTGATTGCATGGAAAAGAAAATTATTTCACAAAGGACAATTCCTTCTTCCTGGCCTGGAAGGTGGTAGCATAATCATTTGTAATGACTTTCCTGCTGGAAACAACAGTTGCTTTCTGTTGCACAGGGCTTTTTTTTTACTGGTGATTTTAGAGAGCAGTTCCATGCGTGTTGTCGTTGGTATTTCTGTTTTTTGAAGTATTCTCTGCTCATAAACAATATATAGCGAGCTTCACACTTTCAGTCTCTGGGGTTTTTTGCAGGAGATTAGCCTTCAACTGCCATATCAGCCTTGGTAATGAGGTGCACCAACTCCCATGGACTTCAGTAAAACTGTGAGGGAGCAGCTGGGCTACTTGGGAGCCTTCCAAGCATGCTGCTTACTGCTCCAAAACACAGGCAAAGGGAGAGGTGGCTTGCTGGCGAAAGCAATGGGATACCGTATCAGCTCTCAAGTAGAAGGGAGATGACCACAGGCACAGGTATTTCTGCTAAACAGCTCCCTGGTAGGTTAGGGTTTCCTGCACCTACAGCATTTACAGTATTGCTGGGCTCAGTTAGAGTTACATGGAAGGTAATACATTTTTAAACAGACACCTCATGGAAGGTATGTTCCTTTATTGCAGCACTGATTTGTATTCAGACTTGGCTTAGTTTAGCTTGTTTTCCCTTGCCTGTTTGTTACATTACTTATTACTTATATCAAAATATCCTATATAGTCTGGGAGGTCACCATAAGTGAAGGACAGCAATTATTCTGTCCTATAAAGAGGTTATGACCTGAATGTAAAGACAGGATTGTTCTCCTTTTCACAGATGTGATATGGATCAGAAGAAAGTTAAGTCTATTTTCAAGGCATTTGGTGCTACTTAATTCGTGAGAGAGGTGGAGCCTTTCAGAAACCTGGCTGTGAATGCCTGACTAGGGTTGGGAAGTCATGGCAGAAATCTGTGCATATTATACACAAAAAAATCAGTGTCGGAACTGGGAACAAACCACTCAGTTCAAAATTCTGGATCATCTTTTTTGTGGCTCATGTCTTCCCCAGGAAAGTCACTAAATCTTAAGCAAAGAACATTTTGTACTATATACTTAATTCTGTTGGTGCTTGTGAATAAAAAAAGGTATTTGCAAACAGTTAGTGCTGCAGTACTAAGTTTGGCTGATCTATCTCAGTAGTGCTTCCAAATACTTCTCTTCACTAGCAGTAATTATGAGATATAGGCCTTAAAAACAAACAACAACAATAAAAACTCATCATGGTGAAAATATACTATGCTGTGATGTAGGTGTACTCAAAATAGTTGAATCTGAAGCACACCTTATTTTGTGATGTTTTTATAAATAACATGAAATTATGCACCATATGAGATATTTATTTTGTCAGCTTCCACTTCCAAAGTGTTCAAGTAAGCATTTGTGTTTGTAGGTAAAATCCTCTTCTATAGAATTTAATAACTTTTCAGAGACTGGCTAGAGCAAAGTTTCTTTTCTGATTCTACTCATAAATTATAACAAATATGAAGTTTCAATTTATCAGTACTGCATTTTTATTGAATCGTTAATGTAATACCTAGTGTAAGGTCCTTAAAATTTACATTGTATACTAGAGGCATATGGCTAAGTATTTCGTGTGGATTGCTTAAGGAAATGACTAGCTCCAAATTATGCTTTAACTACATGAAGTAGACACAATATTTGTATGCAAAGTTGTATTCAAAGCCAGGAATAAAGAAACACCAGAGTATACAGAGCCAGGCTTTAGGATGCATTACCTGGATGGAAATAAATGAGTACATTAATATTTGCAATTGAATGTCTCATAACTCAGTGCCAGAGCCTGACTACCCTTATACTGCTACAAGTCAAGAGGAAAGCCTTTCACAGAATCACAGAATTGTCAGAGTTGGAAGGGACCTCTAGAGATCATCTAGTCCGACTCCCCTGCTAAAGCAGGATTGCCTAGAGCACATCACTCAGGACTGCATCCAGGCAGGGCTTGAAGGTGTCCAGAGAAGGAGACTCCACAAGCTCCTAGGGCAGCCTGTTCCAGTGCTCTGCCACCTCACCGGAAAGAAGCTTTTCCTCATCTTTGAATGGAACTTCCAGCTTGTGCCTGTCGCCCCTCGTCCTGTCATTGGGAATCACTGAGAAGAGTCTGGCTCCAACCTCCTTCAATCCACCCTTTAGATACTTATAAGCATTAATAAGGTCTCCCCTCAGCCTTCTCTTCTCCAGGCTAAAGAATCCCAGCTCTCTCAGCCTTTCCTGGCAAGGGAGATACTCCAATTCCTTAATCGTCTTTGTTGCCCTACACTGGATTCTCTTCAGTAGTTCTTTGGAATAACTGGAATTTTTCCAAGTCAGTGTAGAAGCAGAATAAACTGGTATCATCACCTGCCTGTAGATGCATGTGATCAGATACATTAAAGAAACTGGAGGCAGCTGTTTACTATAAGCCCTGACCCAGCAGCGAGAATGCTGCATGGAAAGAAACAAGGTCGATGAGAGAAAAACAAGCTGTTATATTATAACAAAGAAGAAGCTGAAGGGTGACTTAATTGGAGATTAACATTTGCATTTGCAAGTAATATATCTGTTACATTTGTGTTTGCAAGAAATATCTCAGTTGTAAATGGATACTCTAACTACAAAGACACTGGTGAGAAAAAACGTAAAACATAATAATTCAAACAATTTGTATGGTATGCATTATGCTTATCAGAAAGAATATGTAAAAGACATCCCATTTCTCTTTTTTGCTTGCCAGAAACCAATCTTTGATTCAAATTTCCTGTGTAAAACCCAGCCTTATTTATAGTACAATCATAGACATCAAGCGCTATGACTGACCCCATTCCTCTGAGAATCTTTTGGCATAACACCAAAATAAGCAAAATCTGAAGAAGCCATTATAAGAAAACAGATAAACAAGCCAATGTCAGGAACAAAAAGGGATTATTGTCAAATTTTGTGTCGCTTATGTAAATTGGTATTGTTTAGTAGCACCAGTTATGTTTCTTTCCTAAAAAGGTTTGTTTTGGTGTTTATGGTTGGAGTTTATGAAAGCTGAGAGTCCAGAAGCTGCTTCTCTTTTCCCCCAAGTTCCCTTTTGGTGCAGCACCTAATTCCTGCAAATCTGAGAGGAATGATGGCACTGAGAACAGCTACTTCTCGGTCCTCCCACAGCACAAGAGCTCATGCACTGCTGTCCTCAGACAGAAGCAGAAGAGAGCATACTTCCTTCCTGTCAAAAAACTAGGACTAATATTATGTTTTCCCATAATGTTTAGCAGATGTAACCTGACTTGTAAATACAGAATCCAATCCTACGTGTGCATCAGAACCATGAATATTAGCTTATACAAGTATTTTTAAAATAAAAAGGAAAGGGTTCAGAGAAAAAACATGTTTTGATAGTTTTGGGGTGGGTTTTTTGGACCACAGTCTGATCCAATGCACCCCGTGGCAAAGGGGTCTTTTTTTCAGTGCTCTTTGGACCAAGCCCTCAAAATACAGTCACAACAATATCATTACCATATTACGATTGCTTCTTCTCGCCATGTACATAGTTGGAAGGTATTCAAGCCAAGCCCAAGTTTATACCAAAATATTTTCCAAGTGTTTCATATAAGGTGTAATAAACTTTGAACACAGCAGAACAGATTTTGAGTCCAACCTTCCCTTTTATCTTTCTCCCTCCCTCTTCACTCTCACACCCCCGCGCCCTCACATTTTATGTGACAGCGTTGCTTTAGTACCTTCAACAAAATAGCCCCAGCTAGTGAAGCAAACACAAGCACCTTATGAGGTGTGACTGACTTCTGAGTGCAGCCCTTTTCCTATGCTGCTGTTTATAGATGACATAGGAGCCATTTGTTGGCCCTGCTGCTCGCTTAATTGACTTAAAGCTGGTAGTGAGCAAGTGAAACAGAAACATGGCATTCGTTACCTTTTTGATCCCCTGCTTTGTGATCAGCACTGATATCGCTTTCTCTTGCCAGAATACTGACGACTTCGTGGGTGCCAGTTCTCCGGGGGACATTGTTATTGGAGGCTTGTTTGCAGTCCACAGCGAAATGCTGCATCCAGAAGAATATCCCATCAAGCCAGTCATTCAGAATTGTGCTGGGTGAGTAATACTGGAAGTCACAGACATAGCAAAGAAGAGATCACCGATGTTGGGCATGCATTTCTTATACTGTGATAGTACTTTGCTGACTAGATTGCAATTATCATCATAATTAGTGTAATTATTACATTTTGTATTATAATTGTGGCATTATATTATGGGAAAGACTATTTCTAAACACCATCTCATATATGCATTCAGGTTCACACTGCACATTTTGTTGACTCCAAAATCTGTTGTGCTTGAAACAACTATTTTTCTGGAAAGAATGGAAAGGAAATCTGATGAAGAGCTTCGTTTTAAGTATATAATAAAGCTTTCTTGAGCTCAGGAATTCCAAATATGCATTTTCTTTAATTGTAATCCAGATGCAAATCCTCAAATTTTCTTTGAATCTCACATCCAGCTTAATCCTGCATCTGAATCTAATAATCAGCTGGACATCTGTCTGGATTTATTTTAGAATGATGATGAAGTTGGTAGTTCTGTCTGTCTTCCATTCTTTTTCTACGGAATCATAAACTACTCCAGGTCCGTTTGAATTTTAATTTAGTTTGCAAGATTTGTAAACTTCAGAGAAGCTGGCCTGAGAGGAGGCTTGGTTTAATGGCAGACATTTTCTGCTGGCACAGTTCTGATTAAATATCTGTTATGAGATCCACTGGAGATAAGGGGAATAGCTGTACTCACTTCAACAGGTTGAGAGAGGATTTTAGGAATGTCAGTGCAACCTCTGAAATGTTTTCTTCTACTCTGACATATTTAGTCCTTCCTTTTCTCTGTTTCATGTTTTTGGTGACAGTAAATACATTTTTAAAAAGCTTATTGGGCAGATGGAGTAAATTGAATCAGCCTCACTGACTTTGACAGATGCTTCCTGAAGATAGCACTTGCAATTTTTCATGTACCATGAAAATTTGAGGTTTAGTACCTGTTTTTTCAGAAAATATTTTTTATTCATTTTAAAAATTGTGTTTATTTTGCTTAATCTCCCACTTTGCTGAGGCAAAAATGTGTGATTTCTAATGTGTTTATGCTAAAACCCAAGGAAATCACACAAAACATACTATCCATTCTTTCTTTCCCGTAGTTATCAAGTTCTAAAGGATATGCTCAAAACAGACTTTGCTTTGGCCTTGTTCCCAGCAATGTTTTTCCTCTAAAATCAAACTTCTGTGTTTCCTGACAGCTTTGAAATTCAAATTTTTCTTCAGACACTTGCAATGATACATGCTATCGAAACGATCAACAACTCAACACTGTTATCTGGAGTTACCCTGGGCTATGAAATCTATGACACATGTGCAGAAGTTACAAAAGCCATGGCGTCTGCTCTGAGGTTTCTGTCTAAATTCAATTCTTCTGAGGGTGTTGTAGAGTTCAAGTGTAACTACTCGGACTACATCCCGAGAATCAAGGCAGTCGTTGGAGCCAGCTACTCGGAGGTCTCAATGGCGGTTTCAAGGCTGTTGGCCTTGCAACTAATCCCACAGGTAGGTTTGAGGGAATTATGTCATTTTGGACAGAGGGTCAAATTTACCACACTTAGAAGGAAGGTGTGGCTCTGATTATAGGGACTGCAAAAGCCACATATTTCCTACAGTGCAGGATTTGGCTCAGTCAAAGGACATCAGGAGGGCTGTGATTTAACTCCAAATGTAGGGCTTGCCTCACTTGCCTGACAAAGGCAGTGAGGACTACTTTATATGCTCAAGGTACGTGCCTCCAAGTGCTATTTCAGGATGATGCTGGGCTGTGGTAAGTCTGGCAGTGCCAGTGGTCAGTCTTGCATGGTTCTGGCAGCTACTCCAGTGTATCTTGGGTGGCACTTGAGTATTTTGTTCAGGTAATAAAAGTTACACTCGCCATGCCTAGTGTGGCTGCTGGTGGATAAGACAATACCCAATCTCAAGCTAAAAAAAAAAATATTCAAATTTGGCCAGAAATTTGGAAAATCTCACCTGCCAGAAATAGATTAGATGTTGAGGTCTGTTATAACTATGGACAGTGAAGTGAGGAATATTGATCTAAAACAGTTTGACTGTGTTGCTCTTCAAGCAGTTTTAGAAAAGAGGGAATACAACTCTCACTGCACTGGTCCTTCCCAAAACATCCATCACTGGTTCTGACTTCTCTAGGACTAGCACAGTCCCACCCTTGCATTTAGGCTGGTGCCTCCATTTCTTCTTTCGCCATTTTAAAAGAGTGGGATCAAGGCCTGGACCAACAAGCAAAAAAGAGATCCATTTCCACACCATCCTGTGTCACACCGTGGGTTTGTCAATTTGACATAAATTACCTCACTGCAAAGCAACAACAGAGTAACCAAACACATGGTAAAAGACATAAAATCTGAACTAAACAGAACTTCTAACTGAGTATTCTCCTCTTCAATAGTAGGAAGTAATAATGGCCCCCAACTTCATCACAAGGGTTATGTTAAGTTAAATCAATATGCCACACTTGAACATAACTAAAAGGCAAGTGATGAAACAAATCTGCTTTGGGACATAGAGGTGGAAAAGGTGACCCAGCATATTTTTCTCATCAATAGCGTCTGTAGTCTTCTAACATCAGTAAGATTTGGTTT
Organism: Nycticryphes semicollaris; assembly: GCA_013400055.1. Classification (NCBI taxonomy): domain Eukaryota; kingdom Metazoa; phylum Chordata; class Aves; order Charadriiformes; family Rostratulidae; genus Nycticryphes; species Nycticryphes semicollaris. The sequence continues at coordinate 448,042 of VXBJ01005645.1, forward strand.
CCCCTCCAGACAGCTGACTGTCATTTTGGAAAGCTTAGATTTCATTTCTAAGAACTGTCAAGCAATGTAGGAAATATAAGTGTGTGTGTGGGAAAAGCTCCTACAGACAAATGCAAAAGGATTAAAACTAGAGAGATTTAAATAACAAAGTTCCATTTTTGTTTTTTGAGCTACATTAACAAGAAAAAGGTAATAAATCCTTTATATGAAAGAATTATAACATTCTGTAGTATCGGTTACTGTTTGTTTTTCTGGGAGGTCCTTCTAACAGACTTAATGATCCTTTTAAAATATAGCAATTAAACCTTGTTGAGAAAATATATATGTGGGTGAACCATACTAATGCACTCAGTGATAGAAAAATACTGCAAAATATAAAGGTAATAACAAATTGAATAGTAACTCAAACAATATTTGATTCTTCCAGTGTTTTAAATATTTTTTAGAACAGCATGTTGTATCTGAACAAAGTAAACCAAAATCCTTATATCAGCATAATTGTCATATCCATTTTAAAAGGTTCATTCTCTGCCATCATTACTATTGAAGTAATTATGCGGATGAGGATGAAAATAGTGGAACTGGTACTGGGCATGAGTCTGCATCTGAATAGCAGGGTAAGGGAACCTGCCCCATTTGGCTGCCTCTTGTTGATGTTCACTCAGAGGAGAAGGGAGCCCTGGGTCAGGCTGGATGAAGGAGCAATCATGGCAGCTTTGGATCTCTTGGTGTCCTTTGGAGGAGATCGCCTCCATAACTGAATTGTTCGCTCTTCCTAGGTCAGTCCTGTGTCATCAGCTGAAATCCTCAGTGACAAAATCCGGTTTCCTTCTTTCTTCAGGACTATCCCCAGTGATTTCCATCAGACAAGAGCAATGGCCCACTTGATCTCTGAGTCTGGGTGGAACTGGATTGGAGTAATAGCCACTGATGATGACAATGGGCGGTTTGCTCTGGAGAGCTTTGGGGTCCAGGCCATGGCAAACAACGTTTGCATAGCTTTTAAAGAAATGCTGCCTGCCTATCTCTCTGACACTACCTTTCACACCAAGGTTGATCGTGTGATCGAGAAGATTGTCAAAGAAACCAGTGTAAATGTTATTGTCGTCTTTATGAGACAATTCCATGTGCTCAAGTTATTTAAGAAGGCAATTGAGAGGAATGTAAATAAAATCTGGCTTGCAAGTGATAATTGGTCATCTGCGGTAAAAATCAGTACAATACCCAATATCAGACAGCTGGGGACCATTGTGGGATTTGGATTTAAAAGCGGAGACATTTCCACATTCCAAGATTTTCTGAGAAACCTTCATGAAAAACCCACTGACAACAACAAGTTTTTACATGAATATTTTATGCTTTTGTCGGTCTGCGCACACCTGGAATACTACGATTTTCAAATGTGCATTTCAAACCAATCCCAGGATGATCTATTGCAAAATGTTGAAAATAAACATCAGATCTGGAGAGATGATTTTTTGAATGCTAACATTGAACCAGGATTTATCCATAGTACTGTACTTGCAGTCTATGCCATTGCTCATGCCATTAAAGGGCAATGCAAGGACAGAAACTGCAGGGATCCCTCTGCCTTCACTCCCTGGGAGGTATGATTTTAATTCTTTCACATCTCATTCTCTCTGCAAAACGTTCATCTTATTTTTGCTCCCACATTCATGGATTTACTAGCTTGGTCCTTTCACTAAATTACTTTTTATTCCTGTTCCTGCCTTTCTTCACCAAATAGAGTCACAAACTGTATGTGCTAGAGCAGCAGCTTCTAACTGCTGCAGGGCTGAGAGCTAGAATTCACTTTCACTCCCCCTTTGGTACTAGTGGTTGGTCCTGTTGCTGAAACCACTGTAATACACAGCGATGAGTGCTCTTGAGATATGAGGATGTTGCAGGACAGGAGCATTCACCAAAGAGTTTTAATTTTCTCTCTTTCACTATTGTCTGTTTTGCCTGAATTTGGGTATCTTCCTCTATAACAAATCTTTACTTGGAAGTGAAAATGCAATAGGCTATTCCTCTGTCTGATCTTGATTTATACTGAAGGGACTGGTACGAAAATCAGACACAATCTTTAAGATGGGAGAGGTACTTGTTATCAAACTATACTGGGTGGGAAAAGAAGAGGAAAAATCAGACAAGTAAACCTGACCTGACCTTTTACCCAAGAACCTGCTCAGGAGTATTCACTTTTACACACTTTTACTCAGAGGATTAAACAAAGTTCATTTAAAAGTCAAACAACCACTGAAGCGCTCCGACTTGTTCTGACCTCTTATACTAGGTCAGGGCAGGTCAAACCAAGATATGGGATTTGAAAAAAACACCCAGTAACAATCAAAGTCATACATGAATTTGATAATACAAATAGGAAAAATTTAGGACTGCTCTACAGGGGATGCAACTTTATGGAGCTGCATTTACATCATTGTTGAATTAAATCCCAAACTAAAAGTCCCATTAGGAGGCTAAGAACTCGTGAAAAAAACCCAAAAGAGATAGTTATTCTTTCTGTGCTTTTTCATAATATTTTTCCTCTACACTGATTTTAAACCCACCAGAAATGGACATATATATATATATATATATATATACATAAAGCTTAGGGTGCAACTAATCCATATGGCACATCACATATGGAGAAATGACAGAAGCATTCGTGTTACAGCATTTGCAAAAATAGCCATCAATTAAATAAAAATGTTGATAACTATTAGCCCCTCCTGTCTGAAGCTCAAGATGTATTCCAAAAGCTCTGTTGGTCCCATATTGTTAGAGAAATTGGAAAAGTGGAGAAGGAAAAGGTTAAACAACTAGCCTCGGTATATACAATAAAAAATTTCACAAGGCTGTAACATCCAAACCAGTTGAAATACTGGTTAGAAGCATGCTTTGATTCCTCATAATTGGTAGAGATCCAGCGAGAGTATATGAAGTCTGAAAAAAAATTGACACATTATACATGAAAAAAAATTACACTTTATATATGCCATGTGTTATATACATTTATATATATATCCATGTATATGCTAGAACCTTTTGAAGTAATGTACTTTTCAGTAAGTTTGCTAAATGCTACAAATATCCAGATATTTCCAGACATGCTGGCGGAGGTTACCTGGGAAGCAAACTCTGGTGACAGTAAAGTAAAAACAGAAGTATCATTAACAGTTGTTCTTTACAAGAAGTTCCAAAAGTTACAGAAGAGTTCCAAAATGCCATTGTTTCTTGCAAGGACAAAATCTTTTCTTTCCCATGATTGTACCACAATTTCAAAGGCTAGGAAAAAATACTGACATGAGTATTTGCACACATTGCAAAGAGTTCAGAAAGTATGATTTTTTTATTAACAGATATTTAAGGTCAACTGGATTGTCTGAGTAAAGTAATTCTGTGTAGAATGTGAAAATAAACACTTATAAAGATGACTTTTAATTGTAAGTTCTCTTTTACTCCTAAAAAGCAACATTTCATTTTACCTTGATATTGTCATACAGATGTTAAACTATTGAGCTTATCACACTGACATTATACTGATGGATGTTATTGTTCCTTATACTTATGTTCAGCTCCTTGAAAAACTTAAAAAAGTTACAGTCATTGATGATGATAAAGAAATCAGGTTTGACCCCAACGGAGATATGAGAACTGGTTATGATGTACTTCTTTGGAAAGAAATTGATGGCCACATGGAAATCACAACTATGGCAGAATATGACCCCGAGAAAGGTGACTTTATTTTTGAGGATGAGGAGAAAAAAAAAGAATTTCTGGATTTAAAGGTAATTTTTCATTTGTTGACATAAAAAGTGAAATTTGTTCCATATTTTTCTTCTCCTTCTAGCGTTTGCAAGTGAACCATGTGTCAGACAGAAATATCTTCTGTGGTTTCATGTTCTCTTTTTACAGCAAAGAATCCGCTCTGGGTTTATCCAACCACGTTCATACACCTTATGTTAGCCTGTAAGCAGGCTCAGTGATTAGAAATTGAGTTATTTCTCCAGAATGCTCCAAGAAAGTTTTGAGATCCCACATGCAAAGCAGTCCACTCGAATCCCCTGTCAGATGCCCCTAGGTTTGCTTTGAAGCTTGATCCTCAGCAGTCTAAATCCCACATTCAAAGCTGGATGAGGCACTTTGATCTAGATCTTAAAGGTACAGACAGTTCCACTAATTGGCACTCATGGCCAAAAATTAAAATTATCAAGTAGATAATGTCCCATCTGTCACTTGACTGTGTGGAGAAAATACAACACACAGAGACATGAATCTACAATGCCTTTTTTCAGCATCACTTTCAAATTCTCTTAAAATATGTTAGGTACAGAAGAGAGTGAAAATTGCTGAGTTATTGGAGGTTTATTTTAATGGTTCTTAGTAATTAGTTTGGCCTGAGCTGAGTTATTTTTTTTGTTCTCTGCACACTGCAGGAGGTTCGGTCAACATGCTCCCAGCACTGCAGGCCAGGCCAGATGAAAAAGGTTACAGAAAGTCCACACACATGCTGCTATGAGTGTGTTTACTGCCCAGAAAACCATTACAGCAATCAAACAGGTAAGGAAATGTGATCCAAATAAAGGTTTATTTAGACAGCCATACAATTGGTTTGTTTAGGTATAATGTGCCTTGGCAACCTTGGGTACAATTTTGGAATGGGGTTAAAATTGGGGTTAAAATATTTTTTTTTAATTCTCTGTTTCACAAACACGAGTGTTCTGCCATAAAACTTGGTTTAAATACTTTCCAGAAGACCAAACTTAAAGCAATTTGATTTTCCAGGTGCCTAGAATTATTATTCATTAGGATAGAAATTCTGGCTGGTTTATCATTAACACTGACTCATTAAAACAACCTTGCTTCTCTCTCTTTCTGCAGTACGCCCAGTCCAATAAGGAAGATTTTTTTTTTACTGTGAGGGTGGTGAGGCACTGGAACAGGTTGACCAGAGAAGTTGTGGATGCCCCATCCCTGGTAGTGTTCAAGGCCAGGCTGGATGGGGCTTTGAGCAACCTGGTCTAGTGGGAGGTGTCCCTGCCCATGGCAGAGGGGTTGGAACTTGATGATCTTTGAATGTCACTTCCAACCCAATCTGTTCTGGCAGTCTATGAAATTCAAGGGTATGTGTTTTTCTTACCAGCATATTTTTTGTCTTACCAAAGCTCTTTGTAAAGAGACAATTGGGTGGTTTTTTCCTTGTCAAAATAGGTAAATGAAAGAAACATAGTTCCAATTTCTGTAAGACAATTGATTTAATCTCAAATGATTGTTCAGGTTTCAGTTAAAGTTTGNGGGAGTACTGTGAAGCCTGATAAACTGTACAGTGATATTTTCTAGTATCAAATCTGATGTGTGTTGGTTTGTTTATAGGTTTGAGCAAAGTATTGTAAAGGGGAAAATTAAATACGGAGAAGGTGGAATTAAGATATATGCTTTTACTTTTNCCTGGTAGTGTTCAAGGCCAGGCTGGATGGGGCTTTGAGCAACCTGGTCTAGTGGGAGGTGTCCCTGCCCATGGCAGAGGGGTTGGAACTTGATGATCTTTGAATGTCACTTCCAACCCAATCTGTTCTGGCAGTCTATGAAATTCAAGGGTATGTGTTTTTCTTACCAGCATATTTTTTGTCTTACCAAAGCTCTTTGTAAAGAGACAATTGGGTGGTTTTTTCCTTGTCAAAATAGGTAAATGAAAGAAACATAGTTCCAATTTCTGTAAGACAATTGATTTAATCTCAAATGATTGTTCAGGTTTCAGTTAAAGTTTGCCTGTCCAGAGATTTGCCCATGTTATTTAGCACCGGTCAGTGAAGATCAAGGCAGTTGTAGCCCCTGTTCATGCTCCCTGTCTTCTCCCCTCCCCTGGCTACAGGCAGCCCCTGCTCCCAGTTGGGCAGGCACTCACCCTTTTCTCCTTCTGCCGCTGCCACCTCTGTCACCACTGTCACCACTGTCACCACNCATTAGGATAGAAATTCTGGCTGGTTTATCATTAACACTGACTCATTAAAACAACCTTGCTTCTCTCTCTTTCTGCAGTACGCCCAGTCCAATAAGGAAGATTTTTTTTTTACTGTGAGGGTGGTGAGGCACTGGAACAGGTTGACCAGAGAAGTTGTGGATGCCCCATCCCTGGTAGTGTTCAAGGCCAGGCTGGATGGGGCTTTGAGCAACCTGGTCTAGTGGGAGGTGTCCCTGCCCATGGCAGAGGGGTTGGAACTTGATGATCTTTGAATGTCACTTCCAACCCAATCTGTTCTGGCAGTCTATGAAATTCAAGGGTATGTGTTTTTCTTACCAGCATATTTTTTGTCTTACCAGGGAGTACTGTGAAGCCTGATAAACTGTACAGTGATATTTTCTAGTATCAAATCTGATGTGTGTTGGTTTGTTTATAGGTTTGAGCAAAGTATTGTAAAGGGGAAAATTAAATACGGAGAAGGTGGAATTAAGATATATGCTTTTACTTTTAATGTCCTAAGAGCACAAGGAAATTAAATTTTATCTTTTAAATTAAAATAACTGTGAAATTTCTCCATATCAGAAAAGAGGAATTTTACAGCAAAAGTAACCTTTCAAAGCATAATCTAAAGCAATGTTTATTCTCTCTGTTGTATTCCAAAGCTGTTTGTAAAGAGACAATTGGGTGGTTTTTTCCTTGTCAAAATAGGTAAATGAAAGAAACATAGTTCCAATTTCTGTAAGACAATTGATTTAATCTCAAATGATTGTTCAGGTTTCAGTTAAAGTTTGCCTGTCCAGAGATTTGCCCATGTTATTTAGCACCGGTCAGTGAAGATCAAGGCAGTTGTAGCCCCTGTTCATGCTCCCTGTCTTCTCCCCTCCCCTGGCTACAGGCAGCCCCTGCTCCCAGTTGGGCAGGCACTCACCCTTTTCTCCTTCTGCCGCTGCCACCTCTGTCACCACTGTCACCACTGTCACCACAGCTGCCGCTGCCACCGCAGCCCTGCAGCTCCTCCGCCTGGACGGCGGCAGCAATCATGGGAAGCAATTCTCAGCCCTGGCTATTCCCCTCAGCACCCCTTCCCACATTCCTCTTGTATCTCAAGCCTCGATAATCCACTTTGCAGTTTATTTACTTGGTGTTTCTAAGTTATCTTTCTTTTTTCTGCTTTCAGATATGGATTACTGCTACCGATGTAACAATAAAACCTACTGGGCTCCCATCAACAGTACCACATGCTACAGAAAGACAATCCATTTCCTCGCCTGGACTGACTGGTTTGCAGTTTTCCTCCTCCTCCTCTCCGCTTTTGGGGTTGTGTTGGTTTTGTCAATTAGTGTAATATTTACTAAAAACTTGAACACGCCGGTCGTGAAGGCATCTGGAGGTCTAACTGTCTGCTATATTATTCTCTTCAGCCACTTCTTAATTTTTTTAAGCACCGTCTTCTTTGTAGATGAACCCACAGAATTCAAGTGTAAAACTAGGCAAGCCCTCTTTGGCATAAGTTTTGCACTCTGCATTTCATGTATTTTAATAAAGTCACTAAAAATTTTACTAGCCTTCAGCTTTGATCCCAAACTGCAGAATTTCCTGAAGTGCGTATATAAACCTGTTCCTACTGTGGTCACCTGCACTGGAATTCAAGTTATCATTTGTACCTTCTGGCTAATATTTAGGACACCTTTTGTAAAGCAAAATTTCTCAATCCCCAGAGCAATAATTCTGGAGTGCAACGAGGGCTCTATTGTGGCTTTTGGGATTATGTTGGGCTACATTGCTGCCCTAGCTTTCATTTGCTTCATATTTGCCTTTAAAGGTAGGAAGTTACCAGAGAACTACAATGAAGCTAAATTCATCACCTTTGGCATGCTAATATACTTTATAGCGTGGATTGTATTTATCCCTGTCTATGCAACTACGTTTGGCAAATACCTGCCAGCAGTGGAAATCATCGTTGTTTTAATATCCAATTATGGAATCCTCTGCTGCACTTTTCTTCCAAAGTGCTACATCATCATTTACAAGCAAGAAACAAACACAAAATCTGCCTTTCTCAAAATGATTTACACATATTCCTCCAAGAGTGCGGGCAGCGTTGCTGTTAGTCAGATTTCTTTGGATTCAAAGTCTTCCAGCTCCCGAGCTACTATCTCAGGCTCGTGTAAATCTGAGAAAAACTCTGTGAATGGAAACTGCCATTTCCCAGTGCCTGGGCAGAGACTCATAAAAGGGAAAGTTCTTCCTAAAAATACTGCAAGGACTATGGCCAGGAAAAGACTTTCCAGCATATGATTGGCCAGTGGTAATATACTAGAAGATGAAAAGCCATATTAGGGATCCATTCCTCTTTCAGGTTTCTTTCCTTTTTGGCATCCCCACAGAGAGCAGGCACATGAAATGCCTTCTGCTCTGGTGCTTAAGCAGTTATCCATTACTAGATTTGTAAGGCTCTCCTTGGCCATGGAGCCCAGCCCCCTGCTCCTGTGGGCACCATGAGGTGTGGTCCCCTTCTGCAGCTCCTTCATTTCCCCAGCCACCTCCTGAAGACCTGCTGGAACCCTCTTCTGCAATCTCATTCCCCCAGGTGAGGCAGAAACGTCGGGAGATTATGATTTCTTGCAGACTGTAGGTGGGAACCTATGGGTTTGACACGTGTATTTTGCATCTTTAGATGCCCAATTGTTTAAGGAGCTCTTCTTCTTACCTGGATCTATTTTACAGGTCAAACAGAACCCTCTCCCAGCCTTTGTTTGCTAGGATAAACAAACCCAGTCCTTTAGTCTCCACTTTAAAGATAGGCTTTCCATTCTCCTGAACATCCAACCCTCTTACCCTCTTCACTTGGTATCAGGGAATCCTTTTTGCTTTTTTTTTTCCCACCAAAAATTGCACATCTTATGCCAGACTGTAGTAACTTTTAAAGTTCCTTGTAATTACTTGGATGATAATGAACTCAAGCTCTGTAGTTCTACTTATGGCCAGCTGCTTTTTTTTCCATACTCAGAGGAAATACACTGATTCACCTCATGTGCCTCCTCTGATTCCTCTTACTTGAGGATATAATGTCAATGTCTAATGCCAAAACTTATACACTAATTGATTCCTCTCATTAGCAGAAATAATAACGTGATCAGCATGAGCACATCTTGGGAATTTTAGATATTTTTGATACAGATTTTAAAAATCTGATTTTAACAAGAAAATGACACTGCACCATTCTGATATGCAGAAACAGCACAGGAAGGAGATGATACAAGCTGCACTGGGTGAGTCTCTGCTCTGTAGCCCCGTGCACATAGCAGTGCTGTGCCTTCTGTACTAGAGGAAAAAGGCACGGTCAGAGAAAGAGGAATTTTTCTTTCAGGACAATGGTACCACAGAGCCTTTTCAAACCCTGGACAGCAGGGATATGCTGCCAGTCCAGGACTGTGAATATTTTTCTGTGTTCCTAAGTCCTGTGGCTCAGACTGTAGAAACATTGCTATTTTACTTTCTGTGTCACATTGCTGTGAAATACTGTTAAATTCCTTGAGTTTTGTCCATGCTTTTCTTTAGATCTGGAATTACTGGATGATGTTGCAGGCCAAAATAAAATTCAGTAGATTTGGTCTTACACAGACATATTCTATTATTGCTATGTACAATTTATCTATTTTTCTATCATTTCTATTTATATGTTCTAAGCCATATCCGTATGATTTTTATACTCATATTTTGTTTAAAATACCTATAAATCACATTTCAGCAACAGACGTGGAAAACGAAATTACTGTGATGTAGACTATATACATAATACATATCTGTAAAGACATTTTAAAAGTAACTTGAATGACGAGGGTGCAATTAGTATACATATTTGAGTAATTATGTAAATTCTGCAGCTGATTGGAAGAATGAAGTTTTGCACACATGTATTTATATGATGAATGCTGTTCATACATAAGTTTTTGTGAATACTATTCTGCATATGAAGTTACGAATTTATGTATGGTAAGGTTAAAATTCCTGCAATTTGGCTGTCATTGCAGCAAGAAGTGTCTCCCCAAAAGAGGAGAAAAGCTTACATTGCACAATGACTGTCAACGCTCAGCTCGTTAGAAAAGTCAGTTTGACTTGAATGGTGTACCTGTATTTATTGTTTTCCGAAGTGTTGAGCATGTTGTGTCTTGAAGATATAAGGAAAGGAAGGGAATGATTAAAGCCACCTTGTTATTTAAAAGTGAGTTTGTTTACTTGATTTCCATAGGTTTCCCCATGAACTTTGGTTTGGTCTTGGAACAGCAGCAATACACGCACCAGTGCAGTGTTTCCGCACGGTAGATCTCAAACTGCTTCTTGTGAATGTCCTTTAGGTTGAGACCTAGGTATCATAGGACATTCCCCCTGCAGGACGATGAGGAAAGTGTCTTGAGGAAGAGGGTGTGGTGACAGCCATGGGAAAGTCTCTGCAGTGGTATCTCTAAGGAAAGACATCACAGATGGCAGAATTTCAAAGGAGTCCTGCATTCTATGTCTGCCTCTCCAGCTACTCAGGTCTTCTGCGTAAGGCACAGTCAGTGGTGGACCTGAGAGGATGTAACAGGCTTGGCAGAAGACAAGAGATGTTATACCAAGCTATGTGACATGTTTTTAAATCCCTTGTTTGTGAGAAGCAAGTGATTGTATGTAGGTAGAACATAAAGAGATTGTGCTACTCTACACAGAGGATTAAAAAAGCTGAAAAAAGTTCATGATGCTAAAGGAAGCATTTGCACACATTCCCCTGCCCAGAATAGTAAGTATTCCAAAAATCTAACTATTCCTGTTAATGGGAATGGGCACTTTAAATGAGCCTGAAACAGATTGTCATCCCCAGAGCAGAGAACAGGAATCACCTTCCCGAGGAACAGTGAGGTCTCTCGGCCCACCCCCACCCGCCCCTGAGCCACAGCCCATAGGTCAGTCCATGTGGCGCTGAAAGGGTTAGAACCTGTCCTGCTCATTTACTTTGGGAAGATCCCCACTTTCCAAAATGCTAAAGTGCATAGGTGACCACCTGCACGTTTTCCATGTTTGAGAGTCACAGAGAGGAAAAATGTCCCCAGATACAGTGCCATCCATAGAGAAGTCAACCACGAAAGTGTCATTTGTGGAACTCCGTGGGAGGCTGTTCTGGATGTAACCACTATTTAACCTTTTGGGGTTTCATGTCATTCATTGTTAATAATGTTAAGTGGTGCATTCTGAAGCCATTGTCACACATTGTACAATATCTTTAGGGACAGACTATAAAGTTCATCAAGTTTTTTAAGTCCTCTTCTCCAGTCCTAATTCTCTCAAGATTTCAGTAGCTCTGTCTGTGCAGATGCCTTTCAGCTGCCCATAATTTTTAGAGCAGTTCTTTGGTGAGTGCTGGGAACTGTTTGTGTGAGCTCCAGGCTTTCTCCCAGCAGCTCTGCGGGCGGACACTGGAACTACAGTGACTCAAAATGTGTGGGCTACCAGCACATCGAGCAACTAACAGCAGTGTCTGGGATGCTGCTCCTGAGGAACAACATCTAGCAGCCCAACCCAGCTGTTGCTGACTCTTCCCACCCTCCCCAGATGTGTCTCCAGAGACAAGGAGCACTTCTTGACACCACACCGCTCTCTGTGAGCAGGAAGAAGGCAAAGGCAAGGGGGCTACAGGCAGACTATGACCCCAGTATCACCCTCTAGGTCATTTTTATTGATGTATCTCCATCTCCCCAGCAACGTTCTGAAATAGGGAGAGCTGCTTGGGATGTGTGTTGTTTGTGCAGAGAGGTGCATACTCTCCCTTTTCATTATTTTTAGAAGGACATGAGAAAGCCAGTGTGGAGCTTTGCTTCAGGGAGCTGGTTTCCTCTGTTTAAAGAATGGTTCATTTGCAAACAGAAATTTTGCTCTGAAATAGAATGTGGGAAGATTTTTATTTTTTTTTTAAATTGGTATGAGTTAAGTGGATTGGAATGACTTTCATGTTTTACCAATTATAAGGACATTTTGTTACATTAATGATTTTGGAATGGAAACTGTACATGTGTGAATAAGAAAACATCACCCTGGGACCACTTATTGAAAAGAAAGTGCTTTTTTGAGTATCTTTCCAGAATGAAATTGTCTAAACAGCATTAAAAAAAAAAAAAAAGAAAAAAAAAAAAAAAAGCCCTTTTAATATCGAGGACACTAGAGCTCACTTGGGTGACAAATTTCTGATTTCTTCTACTCAACAATTTGCTTTCAGAAAAAAAGCTTCTTACCTCTGTCTCTGCTCCTGAAAATAGAAAACCGGAGTTTTTGGCTACAAATGGTTGAAGACTCCTCATCCGTGCTGTCACAACGGGCACTTTTGGGGCTTTGGCTGCTGCCGGACAGTAATCCATCCCTAGGAGCGGGGCTTCCTCCATTCATCCGCAGGCATCTGGCACTGGTTGATGGATGTAAAATCCTCCTCTGTTCAGTGCATCCAACACAGATGTGTTGAGACAGTGTTGCACTGGTGTCGTGCTGGCATGGACTGTTGCTTACTAAATAGGTACTCTGTGCTGAATTTTCTAAAATATTTTTTTCAGTGGTATGTTTGTACCGAACTTTTCTATTTATTTACTTTTAATAAAGGTTTACCGTGTCTGGGACGTAAAAGGAAAACAAAAAAGTTTTTCAGCTGAAGTAGATAGAAAAGCGTGTGATGAGAATAGGTGCATTTGAACCTTCTGAGAGGAGTAAAAGGACAGAAAGACGGCTGCGGACAGGTCTAGGTCTGTGTTACGGGACTTCAGTCCGCCTTGCGCTGAGCCGTGAAGCTGAACCACAGCCGTTCTTCCTTTAATTGACTTTTGATTTGAACGTAGTGAAGTTCCGAGGCTAGAGATGCTTTAGGTGAGCAGGATGGCTCCACAGGAGGACCGACCCACCCTCGCCGGCGACCGCCCCGCCTCGCCTCCCCTCCGGGAGCGGCTGGAGGGGGTCGGCGGGGCGGGGTGGGGGCGGGCGGTGCCGGGACAGGGACAGGGACCGTGACAGTGACCGCTCCCGCCGAAGCAGAGGGTCCCGCCGCTCCTCGCCATGCTGCCGGTGCGCTTCCTCCTCGGGCGGCTCCTGTCCGTGGGTCCGCTCCGGTTGCCCGCATCGCGGGGAGCCGCCGCCGGCGGAGAGTCCGTGCGGAGCCCGGGCACCCCCCGCGGTAAGGGGCTGTGGGGATGGGGCAGGGTGTGTGGGGTGTGTGTCCGGCTCAGCGGCAGCAGCGCCCTGGCGATGGAGGGGAGGTTTGGGCGGCGGGAGGTGGGCTCGGAGCGGGGCTAGGGCCGCAGAGCAGCCCGCGGGGGACACGGCGGCTGGGGTGGCTCCAGGCGTGTTTCTGTCGGCTTGGGTACCCACACCCGCAGGCTGTGGGGAGGTCGAACCGGACCCGCAGGCTCACTCGGTGTTTGCAGGAGTGTTCAAGAGGCTGCGTGGAGATAACTCTGCGTAGGGGAGACCTGAGAGTTTAATCCCCGAGTTACTCAACCCAGATGGGCAGAGATTTTCCCCTTCCACGCTCCCCAATCATTCATTGACTCAGTGCATGGTTTGACAAAGTGGGGTCTTTTTTTCCTCATCTTTAAGCTGAGCAGGCTCACAAGGTGGTTGCAAGTTACAAACCTTCCAAGTTTGACAAAAAAATCCTCCTCTGGACTGGACGTTTCAAGACCGAAGAAGAGATTCCTCCGAGGATCCCGTAAGTGCACGGCTCTTGTCGGAGGGGAATGTGGAGCTGAAGGGAAAGTGGTGGCGTGATCCTGATCTAAAACTTTTCCACAGAGTTTGAACCAGTCAGGTTTTGAATACTGAAATCTTGGAAACAAATTAGAGGGCAAGAGAATTTCCTGTCCTGGTTAGAGGTTAAGAAGAAAAAATGTTCCATACTGGAGTCCCCAGAGCCTGGGATTAAGAACTGGATCCATCTGAGTAGATGGCTTCAGTTACATTTGTATACGGGGTTGTTTAGTTTGTTTATTCCTAATGTGCAATCAAAGAAGGATCTTATTGGTAAACAATGTTTTCTGTTTGTAGCTCTCATGAACAGTTCTAAGGCAGATGACCATCACTGAATGATTACATCCAACAAATTAGGATTTATTATGGAATTCGAGGAAAAATAAGAGAAGGAGGTTATGAGAGAAACGTCCCTCACCAAGAAAAAAGCGAGTATTTGACATAGCCTTACCCTCCCATTCTTGTTGACCCACTGGACTAGGTGATTTTGAAGGTCCCTTTCCACCCAAACCCACACTGATTCTGTGATTCTTTGACTCGCTGAAAGTTAACAACCCCCCAGGGAGTCAGTCACTGAACATATGAAACACTTTTAATGCCAATTGCTGCCTTTTTCTGAGGATGTTCAATAGCATGTTAGATGTCTCCGCAGGACACTACTTTTTATTATCACAGTGTGTCCCTGTCTGGGGTAATACGTTGGGTGTAAGCAGCGTGCAGAGCTGTTCCATGCAACAGGTACGTCCTCTGCCTGCTCCTCTTGGTTCCTGACAATTTCACTGGCATTTACTGAGATGAGAAGCAGCTTTCTAAAGGGTCCCACCTCTCTTGCACTGTGCTAGTCCCACCGTCTTCCCCTGGAGACAGGTTCAGACAGATCTCAGAAGCCCTGAAGTTTAAGTCATCAGGATGTGTTTGTAAAGACACACACGTTTGCTAGTCCACAGACACACACATCCCTCGTTGTTCCGCAGTAGTTGGCCTGCCAAGTGCGCATCACCACTTTGGGCTTTCTGGGTGGGCAAAGTCTTCTTAGAACTGTAAGACTGCAAATACTAGTATAGTAGAAGAAGTGAACAGTGAGCCACTGAAGCTGAACTGGGTCACTGCTTTAACTTAAAAAAAAAAAAAATAAATTATTTTATATTGCAAGATACTGTTACCAGTGACCACAATTTGGCTGCTGAGGGTAGTTTGTACTAAGGGTGAAATCTGCAGCCCTTGATCAAGGTTGTTGTGGTTTGGTTTTGCTGGGTTTTTTGTTTGCTTGTTTGTTTGTTTTAAACCGCTGTTACTGATTTCAGCAGAGAGCCCTGATGAACGACTGAGTAGCAAAGGCCCTAATGTGCAATTAGGGGAGAACATAATCAGGTCTGTTCTCCTTAAAGCAGAGGCAGAAAGCAGGAAGAAAGTGAAAGTCTGCTTCAAAAGAGTTTCAATTAGTGCATTGTGGAATATGATTAGGCTAATCAGCCAGACTAATAACATTTAGGGTTTTGCTTTTGTTACTACAAATGGATTAGCGGATTAATGAATTTATGTGCTAGTCTGATGTGCGGTTTTTCTTAAAGATGATGTTTACCATTGTACAAAACAAAAGCAGTTACTTGGAACTGCAGTGTCAGTCATCAGGCAGAACTGCAGTGGGTACAACATAAGTGTGTGTGTTGGCAGGAAGGGGGTAGTATGGCCCAGCTGCTCCTCAGACCTCCCCTCTTCTGTTCCATCAAGCCTTTGAGAGCAGCACTGCAGCCCTCAGCCTTGGTACATGCTCCCCTGGGCACAACTTCCACTGAGGAAACTCCAGCTTTCCCCCATCCCACCACACGTCCTCCCTAAAGTGAGGCTAAAGGTGTTTGGGGGGGAAAAGAGATCATTACAAGATCTTTATTTACAATGTAAAAGCAATTCTTTATGCAACTATCCTTTATATATATATATATATAAAACATAACTGTATATTAATTTATATGATGTACCTTATGGATATATGTTTATACATATAAAGCATTCCCATGTGATTTATGAAAGGACAATAAGCGTACAGCCAGTATTATAATGAGGAATTTAAAAACGGTATTCTCAACTACAACATCTGACTCACAAAATGACTTAGCTGAAGGTTTTGAGACAATTTCTGTGATAGATTCCCTGCGGTGGCTCTTGGGGGGCAGGCAGCCTGCTGCTGCTTCTGGGAGGGGAGGAGGGTGGGCACAGGAGCAGAACCTGCGGAGCTTGCTGGGCCGTGCAATGCCCCTCGGGCAGCAACCACAGCCAAACGCAGGGCAGGAGTTTCATTGCTTTTGCCTTCAATTACCAGCAAAAATAATCACGTAGATTGCTCTTGTGCAGGTGTGTACTCCTGTAGCAGTGAGAAGGCTGACATCAGCTGCTCACTTCAGAGTGCCTGCTTTTCTAGAGAACCAAAAACTTGTAGCTGTACAAAGTGTTCTAATCACCTATCCAAGCATGTGAAGTCCCCAGTCTACAGTATTTAAGATGTCATCTAAACAGCAGTATGACAGCAATTAATTTGTAAAGTTAATTTAGAATAAGAGGAACTTGCTTTTACCACACCCAGTTGGCACCGTATGTAATTCTCCATCTGTTTAAAACAGATAAAGCCCCTTCGTTTCCACTGCGTTTTAAAGAGAGCTTAAGGTATGATTTCTGGTGTATTTACCCCAGGTATTTAATTGCCAATAATTACTGCGTGAGTGTTAAATATTGCTTTTCCACTGGAAACAGATTAGGGCCAGAAAACGTTCTCGGGTGATACAAAACCAATCACAGCAATCTGAAGACACTTGTTTTAGAGGCCAATCCCAGTTTGAATTTTCGGTGTTAACGCCTGCCACGCTTTGAAGAAGTGGTTACCCTTTGGCAAAGATTCAATTCAGTGACTTCTAATTGCAGGCCGGAGATGCTGGACAGGGCGAGGAACAAAGCTCGAGTTAAAGCTTGTTACATCATGATCGGACTCTCGGTTGTGGCCTGCTTTGCAGTCATCGCCTCAGCCAAGAAGGTGAGCACAACTGCTGGCGAGTTAGCAGGCAGCCATCTTAACAGCGATGGAATCCTGCGGAAAGCAGACACGCCTGAAGGAGCCCTAATTTTAGCTAACCTGCGCCTCCTCTCACCTCCGAGGAGAGATGGGCTTTTCCTGTGACCGGGCTGGGGACTGGGGGGCTTCCCCTGGGGGGTTCTCCCGCCGCCCTGCTCCTAACCAGACCTTTCATCCCCGCAGGCTGCCGCCCGGCACGAGTCCCTGACAAGCTGGAACCTGGCGAAGAAGGCCAGGTGGCGCAAAGAGGCTGCGCTGGCGGCCGAGACCAAGACGAAGTAACTTCATAAAGACGCCGAATTGTCCTCCCAGGAGCAAAATTAACTGTTGCCGAGAGCGATTAGTGATTTTCACCAATAAATGGGTAACTGTAGCACTGCGGAGACGGGAGCCAACGCGGGTAGTTACGCGACCGCAGAAAGAAAGGGAGGGTCTCTTTTACCAGAGACATACCCAATCTGTGGCTGCATGTAACTGAAATTAGTTAGAAAGTTTTGCACGTGATTAAAAGCAGTAACGAATTTCAAAGGAGGTGAGGTTGTTTCCTAAGAATGTCAGGTATGGGGGAAGCCAACTTTCCACTGTCTTAAAACCTTTCTTTCGGGCTTGATCTTGCGCTGTTGTACAGCCCAGAAGTTGCTTATGGAAAAAAAGNAAACCAGGCACTAGTGAAGTCCAAGTATGGAAACTGCAAAAATAAGACTTATGTGATTCACTTTTGTGATTCTACATGAAGAACAAGCAGTGCTCAAATATCACAAATCTTAAAACAACGAGAAAAGGTTTGGAGAAGTGAGGGTGAGGGGAAAGGGCCGGATAATCCCACAAATTCTCAAGTCCTTATAAGCTCCATGGGAATTGCCACAGAAGCGGTCAGTTCTGCAGGCAGACAGGGCTGTGATGATTATCCTACAAGTATGTATTTGGTTGGGTAGTTGCAAAACATATGTAAAAGGCAGGAGTTTTCTGTCTGGTGACAGCGCGCAAACCAGGCAGTTTGAATTCGTTCACCTCAAATGCTGTATTCAAAATAGCAGTTTGTGTTCCTTCATTTAAGCAGCCACACTTAACTGAACTACTAAATAAATACAGTAAACATCTGTAAAATAGGTTTTATTGGTTTCTGTACGGTATTTGGAGATTTAACATTCCATAATATTGCATACTACTGGTATGTGTTCCGTTACAGTAATGGGCCTTTGGCCTGGATGTAAAGATGCACTATCACTCTCTGAAGTTAGTCCAGGCGTTTTAGTTTCCGTACATTATATGAAGGTGTTGGGCCACACAGAACTGAAATTTCTCATTCCAGATTTTGATGAACTCTTGGAGGTCGCAGTTGAACTTCGCACACCAACTGGCAGACTTATTACAAAAACCCTTCAGTTATGAAATTTAACAAAATTTAAACCAACCGAGAACTAACCACGGAGGAAAGACAATAGTGCATCTTTTTAAATTTTATTTTTAAAGACAGACCTGACAATAAATATTTTCCAGTTGCAAACTTGTTCTACAGCTAACTAACTTCTGGTGCCAATATTATTACTATTTTCCGATTGCTGCTAGCAACGGTGTTTAAAGCAAATACTAGAAAATTAAAAAGCTGTATGAACCAGTCCTCAGACAAAAGTGCAATGATGAAAAAATTAAAGATATGATTCAGTGTATCGAGAGTAGGGAACTGAACAAAAAAAATAATCTTATGCTTTGCATAGTTGCATAGATTAGCTAGTTAGTATTCACATTTAAGCAGAACAAATGGTACCCTTTTAATTAAAACCAAAAGGAGACAAATCCCCAAAGCCCGAATCTTTAAGCAGGTTTTTGTAACTGATGGGGCACTTCAGATCCCATATAAAACAGCAAACTCAGATTTTCTTCTCTCAGTTACGTTTGGTGGGTTTTTTGGTTTTGTTGTCTCCACGCTGGTTTCATCTGTTTAGGCAACATCAGCAATATTCATGCCTCTACCTGCAAATGACTCCACCAGAGCTGGCCTTAAGTCATACCACTTTGGGTTTATATTGTTCATCGACGTGCTTTTAATAAAGTGTGACGTAAACCCTGTGATAAAATAGGAGAGGCCATCTCGTATCTTTGTCCTTTAAAGAAGAATTCTCATTAGCGCTTTTGGCCTTTTTTAGGGTAAACCAAATGTTGAGTTTAAATAATGATTTTCATTAGCTAAAGTCCATCAATTTTAGTTCCCTTTTAAACTGTTACATTTAAATGTATCAGAGGCATGAAATACAGTTTATCTAAATGCATAAAGTGCAGTCGCTAACTGTTTATACACATAGAATAATATATATCCACAAAACTGAAGACATTCAAGACAAATATAATACTTTAAATGTCCCCTCTTTTCTTCATTTTCAAGTCTTTTAATCAAGAATTTTTTTTTTTTTTTTTAGAGTTCAGATTTGGTTTAAAATTAGAGAGGCTTATAAATGCAGTTTTTACAGGGTTCTCCAAATAAAAAGCAGGCACAGCTGGTTGTGTTATCAAAACAAGGTTGTTAGAAACAATGGAATACCCTGTTACCTGAATAATTTTCGTACATTAGAACAACACTGAAATTCAGCATTTATAGTAATCCTGGTAGATTTCCACGATTGTTACCCTGTACGTTGAACAGATGCGGTGGGTGGCAAAAGAAGGAAGGTCAGTGTATGAAAACCTAAAACTATGAGAGTAAAAAGGGCACAAATACAATCATGTAACATTGTATGAAAATTTGGCAGCTGTACTCAGTATATATCACACTACTCAAAACTTGTGTGCTGTACAAATCTAGGTTTAAAGTGTCATTTGCTAAAATATCTTCATTACTCAGAGTTCATAAAGTAACAGCACTTCTATATACACTTCCTACACCGCTATCTTCCACTAAAAAGACTTCAAAAGGAGGTTTCTCCCAGTTACATCTTAGTCAAAACTAAGACCATTAATCTTAGAAAATCCACTTCAAGTCCTACATTCAATTACAATATAGTATGTATTGCTGTAACATCAAAGTGAAACATGTAAGAAATCTTAACTTGCATGTAAAGAAAATTCTAAATATAAAATGGTACTGTAAATGATACCACCTTTAACCTGTATTTTTCAGTGCATTAAAAGACTGTTTAGTGACAAGCACAGTGCCATGGGATAAGTAGTTTGCAGTTTCAATTGCAGCTTTTTACGAAGCATGAAATGCTCTCCGATGTCAAGACTTTCACTTAACCCAAGAGTTTGATGTTAATACATTAGTTACAGGTAATAAAAAATAACCATACTTCAGAGTTAACCCAAAGTATTAATTTCTCCAAATGAGATATACTACTAACAAACCAGAAACACTACTTAGTTGCAATTCAAAGCAGAACATACATTTTTCTGTATTCAAAATTGTTAATGTAAGTATTAGTATTCTATTTCTTTTAGTGTTTAACAGCAAACATTATATATTGTAGAGCCTAAATATTCAGATGACAATAACTTCTAGTTAGTTTTGGTGTCCACACACTTAATGCTATTTACAGTACAACGAACGTCTCCAGCTGAAAAGGAGCAATTCACCATCCATTCTTCACTGCAGCATTTCTATTGTCTTACCAAAAGAAAACCGAGTTTGTGAACTTAAAAGGACAATTCGAGTGGCAGTAGCCTATTTGGTCAAAAAAAAAATAACACCTACTGTCTAAACTTTTAAGAAGCTACTGTACTAGAAAGGCAAACATCACGATGTTTCTCAAACTGAAGTGCTGTTACCACATTGTGACAGAAGACAGCTGGAAACCATCTGCTTGGAGATTTGTGCAAATCTCTGTCATTCATCATCACAGCATTCTTGTGGTAACTACAGTAACTGCTTCCGCTGGGAAGTGCTCTATTCGTGGCTGACTTTTAATGCCATTTAGCAGCTTTAATTTCAGAGCCAACATCAAGTGACCAGCAAGCTCTCTGCTGATTCCAATTTGAAAACCTCTGAAATAGTCCTCTTCCCACATAATTGAAAAAAAAAAAAATCTTTTTCATATATTCAGTATCACAATAGGTAATTAGCCTTATATATGTATATCTATTATGACTTTAAATACATTTTATAAATAAATTCCAAGTGTGTTGTAAAGTAAGTAATGCATAAAAGTTTCACAATTTAAATAAATATTTTTCACATTCCAATTCAGCTTCTTACAAGCTCATCTTTATTTCATGCCTTAGTTGTGAAGCAATGGTTTTTGCTTCAGTACAAGAGGTAGATTTGATAGAGACTGGGTAAGTCAAGCCTACTGCCAAAAATGTAACTGTCAGTGACTGTATTGCTGATATGCAGTTTGAGACTACATGAAAAACTCCGAACCACTACCTAAAATCCTACCAAGTCTTAGCTTAACAGTTCTTGCTAAATCACATTTAATAGACGTGGTTACTCACAGTTGTTTTCTGTACATAAGAGATATTGAAAAACACAAATACAAAACAAAGAACAGTTGTATCTAACACTATATATAAAAGTGCATGAGCTGCTGCTTCATCTATTTCTGCAAAACATATTCAACAGTTTCCTCTAACTTTGGCCATGAAGAAAAGACCTCTGGGAAAAAAAAAAACTGAAAACAACAACAAACCCAAACCCTAGAAGTGTTTACAAGTTTTATGCTTGTCTTCGCTTCAGTATTTCACAGCTGAAAGCCCTCCATTGGAGCCTCCTGCTGTTGAAACACAAACTGCTGCTGACTTTCATCCACCTGAGGAGCAATACTGGAGTCCTCTTCTTCGACACCAAAGTAATGTTCTATGAGTTCAAAAGCCTTCTGGTAGATCTCTTGGTTTTCATGCCTCTGAAGAAATTCAATTTTATCAAGTCCTAAATTCAAAACAAAACATTTTCAAAATCCAGTTGTTTAAATGTATGATAAGTTCAAAGCAAAACAGCTTGTAGTACAGCGGTACTACTTAGATAAAAAAAAAACCACGCAAACCAGAATCATCCCAATTCATTTGATATGGTTGACTCTTATTTTCCTAGCCCATGTATTGCTAATCTCCATTTTCTGCTGTCCAAGCTAATTTTAAAACTATGCTAAAAGATTATCGATTAAACTAAAGAGGAGGCTCTAGCATCTATGAAGAAATATGCCATGCCTACAAAGAAACCATACAAAATTAGGAGAGCATAGAACTGGTTGTTGTAGCAATTTCCAATATCCCCAATTATTTTTTTCCACTCATTTAGTTTTCCCCCACTCTAAATTCTGTCCTCTGTTATAGAGTATTCACTGGACACAGTCTGCTATCATTTTTCAAATATAAAGTTAACATCTTTCCAAATTCTTATCATTTGCAAGTGAGAGGACACAACCTATGCTCTGCTGGCAGAATGCTGTGCTTGGCAGTCGGTTGATTCATAGCCAAAAAATGTAAGCTAATTCTGTTTTCACTTAAGTTGGATTAGGAAGAGCTCATGAACCTTTCTGTGACTATAGAGGCCAAAGCAATGAGGGTGATATAATTAGCTGATTCCACTTTTCTTAGACTCTACAGCTTCAGTAATCTACGCTTTTAGCGAAGGAAAAAAAGAACCAAGATGTTCAATAACTGAAATTATGAAAGGACTCAAAATCTGGAACAGAATAAATTCCGTTAAAGCATTCAGTACTTATTCCTCTTACATGCCAAATTGCAAAGGGAATTCTCCAAGTATGTACTTGATTTTAGAAATGAAACTCCGTAACACAGAATTCCGATTTAAAGGCTGCTTTACAGAAACCTATTCAGATCTAACGTGGTCAACCAGAATTGTTAGCAGTTTCTGAAACACAAACGTCTGCCAATTTTGTCAGTACTACAAAAAGATAACCCGCCACAGAAAAAGCCAGTTTTATCATTAAATTTTTTAAATCAAAAGCATCCTGTCCAGAAATTCCACAAATACTCATTTTAGTTTTTGATACTCTGCCTTGAAAATGTGGTTTAATTCAACACCTCTTAAAAGAAGATAAAGACCAAAATACTTTCACAAATTTTAGTTCAAACTGACTTATTTTTATGGTCTGAAGATGATTTTGCTATTACGGATATTTACTATGCTAAAAAGTGAGCTGACTTTGGGAATAAGTAAAACAAACTTCGATCTTGGATCCCTATTGGTAATGAAACTGTACCAGGCAGGACTATGTAACAAAGAAATAAAATTGGATTTAGGATTGGTTGAGAAACTTAGGCAAACTATGGCTCCAACAGACTAGGACATGTATGTTAAATACTTCTGAGAATGTTTTTCTAGAGGTACATTTCATCAGCTGACCACAAACATCCACAGGTTTTTTTTGCATTTGGCTGCTTTTCCCACAACGTTCCCTCACTTAATTTATGCTACTGTAATGGCCACTTATGCTCGAAGTAATTATGGTATTAAACTTACCTACAAATTTAGAAATGGTTCACGTGGTTTTGTTTTGACAGCCTGAAATAAGGAAGTTCAGGTATGTAGTTGTACAAGAAGTAATTTCTTACCATATGCTTCCTCTATAAGGGCGCAGTAAGGATTAATGCCCATTCCATTTTGCTTAGACTCTTGTTCTCCAAGACGCAGAATATTTTCAAGTCCATTTAGAGCCACCTGTACTATTTTTGAATCCATCACAGTCAGGAGGTCACAAAGAGGCTTGGTACAACCTAGTGCTACCAAATACCTTCATAAGAGCAGAAAAACAGAAGGGGGTGGGGGGTGGGGAAAGAAGGACTCATAATCCAGCACATTTATTCTGACGTGCTAGTCTCTGACTACTGGTCCTTAATTTTACTAAAAAGAAGTGGATGAAACAGAAAAATTTCTAAAACTTGCAACAACACAAAGATAAACTTAATCTCAACAATTAATCTAATTGAATAAATATTCTAATTTAGTCTAATGAGAAAATTTAATGTGCATATTCCTAACTGGAGCATGGAATCTGTAGTCTTTTCAACTCCGTTTCACTTGTGATCTTCAGATTGGGTTTAACTGAATGCAAGAGAAAAGGTTATTTTTAGCAGTAATTTCTTTTCTCAGGCATTTGAAATTTTGTAGTGGCAAAAATATCAAGCGAACACGTTAGAGACAGGTAAGAACACTGGACACAGCTCTGTGTTAAAACAGCCCACACCAGTAATTCATTAAGATATTAGCATTATCTACTATAAAGGGATGGACATAATTGTAAATATAAAAAATACTGGGATTCTGAGTATCCTATTCCTTTTTCCAATTTTACACCAAATTGCCTATGAATTTCTGTAAGTCAGAACCTCTGTCCTTGCTTCTAGCGTGTAAGTAAAATGAAGACAGTAATGTTTGCCTGCATCAAGTGGTTGCTTAAATATAGTCTACTTATTGGTTTTAAATTATCCTGCAGTTACACAGGCTGTAGTACCTTTAGGGCATTAAAAGGGCTAAAACAAAGCACAGATAATATACTGGTATTTTGTGACAAGAAGCTACTTTTATGCTATTATATGCAGGTTTACTATCCTGAATTAAAAATTTAAAATATGCTAAATTTTAAGATGTTATGTTATGCAAGCAACCAAAGCAATAGCACAAAACCCCACCAAAAAACCTTCCTTACCTCTGATAACATTTAGTGGTTGTAAGAAAACCAGGATTGTTCATATTTTAAATAAAAAAAAAGCTTACACTTACTGCAATAGATCTCCTAAATGCACTGGAAGAGTTACCACATCACTTTCAGTTCTGACTTCCAAGTAACACGTTGTCAGTTACAAAGCCATTTATCAACTACTGATTCAAAGCGATTGCTACACTGACAGTACTCAGAGAAACTGGGGAGAGTTTTATTCTAGTCATTCAAGAAGTCCAATCTTGGCAGCACATAAATAGCTGCTGACAGTAAAATTTTAATCAAACTAAATTTTGAAAAAGTTTAGGTACGTGCTTCAAACTGACACTCGTAGTGAGTTTAAAATACATTAAGAAGCCACTAACATTCTTGAAGTCTCTCCACAAAGATAAAATTCCATTGCACTAGTTTTCTAAACAACTCTCCCTAAGTTTTTTTTAACACTGGAGCTTCTTCATTAACTGCTCCAACTGTGTTTGACAATATAATATCAACTCTGGAAGATAACCCCGTGAAAGCTTTTGGTGTAATACCACGAAACAAAGCAGCATTGGTCAATCTATTATTAAGTCTACTGCATGTATTTCACTCATTTTTTTCTGAATTTCTGTATGTTTTGTCCCTGTACAGACTGTGTCAAGACACTGTGTTTAACCCGTGTTTAGGGTTTTATTGCTGTTTGTCAAGATTCAAATGCAGAAATGAAAATGCATTAAAGAAGATACTTAGGCAGAGAGATTAGTAACACATACAAACTTACCTAATCTGTTCAGGGGTTCCTCCTGATGTTGCATTTGTTATGGCCCATGCCGCTTCTTTTCTGGTACGAAATTCAGCTTTCTGAAGAATTTCGATCAATATTGGAAAGATATTTGCATCTATAACAGCCTAGAAGATTAAATTGTAATATTTTACAATCATTACTAAAGATATAGTATCCACAAAGAACATTCATACCCTTCACTACAAGAATCAGTGATGGCTGTTGATGTCAAAGCAAACAGCAATATTTTGTTCAAAGGTGCCACACTAACTAGAAAAGCTGACCTGAATTATTCCAACATTGCACTGCAGCAGCCAGAGTATCTTCTTTTTTCATTTCCCTGTCTCTGGTGGACAGGTGGACTGCTTACTGGACAGGCCCATTTAAAAATGGCATGACACAAGCACTAAACCTGAGTTTTTGAACTGGAGATCTAAGGTTCAGAACAAAACTTCATCTTGTCCATTTCATTCAGGTTTGTAGTCTTCATGGAAAGATTCTGTCTATAATTGGAGACTGTATTACATATTTTAAATGATGTAGAGAAGTAAGATCTTAACTTTTGATTGAAGTAGGGGGCAGTGAGGGGATGGAGAAAAAACATTGAAACATGTACTCTGATTTAGAATTCACATTTTTATCAGCCAGAACCGTTTTTCAGGCAACTCCAGACACCTGGTCAGCATTTAGTAGTTCCCACAAGAATACAGCTCAGTATTGACGACATCATGCAGGTTTTTTATCCAATCAAAATGTTCAACATTTGCAAATCAGTATAATTAGGCCACTGGACTAATTTGTGCGAGATGTTTTCTTTCAACTTTTAGAAAAGAAAAATTGTTTATTACTTTAAAACATATATTATAATGCAAAACAAAGTGACAAAAAATATACCAGTAGATGATGTTCCTACAGGGAAAAATAACAACTGATGACACTGACTTATTTCTCTCTTTCTGATAGAAAAGGGAGTGAAAACAAAACCAACCAAATAATAAATACAGAGGCTTTACCTGTATCTGAGCTCTGTTTCCTGCAGTAATGTTAGAAACTGTCCAGCAGGCTTCTTTTCTAATAGATTCCTTGGGGCTACTGAGCAAGTGCAAGAGACAGGGTAACGCAGAGCAGTTTAGAATCACCTAAAATAATTTGAGAATTGAAAATCGAGCTGTACGATACACACACACACACACATATATATATACTGACTTGTGCAATATAACTCTCTATATAAAAGCACTTTACAGATGACTTCAAAGGAAAATTTGTATTAGACAAAGTTTCACGGGTAACATCCTGCAAAATTAGTGTGCAATGCTGTACTGTGTGAACAGGCAACCCAACTATTTGAAAGAATCTGCCCTCAATTAAGTTCGGGCCAGAAAAGCAAAACTAAATAAAGCTGCTTAAGGCAAGAATCTGAATAACCGATAATAACTGAGACAAGACAAATTAGACTCAAATTAATTTAACAATTTAATAATTTTTATCATTAATTTGTCAAATTAAGCAGTGTAGACTTGTACAGAGCTTCTTTTACTGATCTATGCAGATACCTGTAGTGGGCATGTATTTTGTCACAATTTTTTTAACCAAATTCCGTCCTGCCAATTCATTTTTCTTAAATCATGTAGTCTTACCTGTGTTTGGATATCGTCACCGGTCACAATATTTCCAACTGCTCTTAATGCAGGGGATACCACCTTGTAATCATTATGCCTGGAGAACAGTATCAAACGGGTTTATATTACCAAGTGCTAAAGCATAATTTTGCATTTTCAGCGAACAATGGTTTACTTCAGCTGCTGAATTTTTAGTTATAGAAACCATTCATTGCATTACTTCTTATACTTTCCCCCTATTTAGCTAAATTTGACAACTGCAAGCCCACAGCTGAACTGCTGACTCAAGGAAAGGACATCTCTATGGAACAACACAACTTGGAGCGATCTATCTGTCCAGCAGGTTCATTTCACCCAGCTCAAGTATTATTGAACACAATATTGGAACCTGCATCATTCAACAGCCACAGGAAAAAAAAAGGGTATTATTAGCTGTACACTAAAATACAACAGCCCCTCTTTGTAAGTCAAAAACCCCAGAAGCCAGTACATGAAGTTAATATTCTCATATTTGCTGTCTGAGGGTATAGGGGAAAGAGGTCTACTCAGCTGTCCTGAAGCTTCTACAAAAGATACAGCAACCTCACCCTCTGCTGACAGCTATTCAAATGAACTTTTCACAGGGAACTGTGCTGAGCTGTCAGTGCTGGGAACTACTATCTCTGACCTACTCTGCAGTTCCCGTGTGAACACAGGGATTAGTCTCTCTTTCTAGGAAAAAAAAACAACCATAAACAAAATATACTCGAAAAGTTCAAAAGTGGCACAAGCCTGTCTCTGGACTTTCTGAGTCCAAGAACTGTCTGTATTGCAAATACATCCCCTGGAATGCAAGAACACAAAATACAACAGTGAAATGAAAAAAAAAAAAAAAAGCTGAGAAATTAAAAGCTGAGAAATTAATTTACAATTCAAGCTCAGTCTTCAGTCTCCACCTTTCTATTCCCCCATGTAAATTAAATCCTACATTAAATTTTAAATAATATAAAGGAATATTTTAGAGAAGACTTCTTTTCACTGTCAATCTCTGGAAAAATCCCAGAAACCAAGCAACCTAGCAAGCAACTTAAAATGTTTCAGACTGAATTAATCTTCATCACTTCTCACAAAATAAATTCAGACTTGAGGTGAGAAAAAACAGGTCTATTTGAATTCATGAGTCTTAGGAGTACTGCAAGACATTCATTTGGTGAAGAGAAGACTTACATAAGCAGCTCTACTAATCTTCGACACACTCCAGAATCAATAACAGCTTGAATTTTATCATTGGGACCATCTGAAAGGTAAGAGAGGGCCCAGCAAGCATCTGCTAAGACATCCGGGTCACTGCTAAATAACAGTCTTGATAAAACATTTAAGCAAGGAGCAACCTAGGTTAAAGAAAAATATTGTATAAAATTAGGTGCTTCGTATTTTTTCAAGTTTCAGAGAACATTCTGCAAAGGCATAAGGGTGCAAAACTATTTACTGCCAAAACACACAAGCTCATTAATGAATCAGGACCTACGTGTAACACTTCCTGATCAAAGTAGATAACCAAGTCAAACCAGCAAACCGGATAAATTCTGATTCACAGCCTATTTGTTTAGAGATATTATATCAGGTATTTAATTGTTCAGCTTGAACAAAACCCAAAAACCTGCTTTTACAGGTAAACAGATGATCAGGAATTCCCGATGCTTTTTTTAATTACTCAGGGAAGATAATTTCACAGTAACATTTTTCATATGACTGTCTTTGTAGAAGTACTGGTGGTTATTTGTAATAACCTATTTTGCTTTGCACAAAGAAACTCCAAGTAATTCCTAGAGGATTCAACTTTCACTGAACTAAATCATACAATTAATGGCTGATTTTAGTTCTCACTGCAACTGTAACCTCTGGACTTAATTTCCTACAAGTTCCACACACACAGAGTCAAACAAACTAGAACACCGTAACACCACTTGAAACCTGGCAGGTTTCAGTTGTACGGCTTGGGAATTTCATATTCTTTGTAGAATTTAATTCTTTATCTTGCATCAGTTAGGAATTTCAGCTTCCTTTATGCATCCAACTGGTGCTGTTGCAAAGAGCAAAAAGCAAAGGAGCTATTCTTAATTAGAGCTGTCTGCAGAGCATCCTTTTCCACTGAAGGTGAAAGTGTTTAAGCAGCAAAAGATCTTGCTGTTCTTTTACTACCAAAACAAAACACTACTGACATTACTGAAGGATATAACACAGGCAGAGCAACTGTGAGGTGACTGATTAACTGACATTAGAAACCCCCCCTTTTGTTTTTCTCCCAGAATTACTAAGTAGCAATGACAGTAATTACTACTCCATGAGGTAAGCTTCAGGACATGTAAATTCTCTCCAGATTATCTTTAATGATAATACAACCCCGGTCTCTTTTACCAGAACATCCAGTGTTCAGTTCCATATTTTAATGTCATTAAACTTACCAGAAATTAATTCCATACTGAAAATAAGGAATTAATACTCCTGCTAGCCTCTACAGTCTCACTGTCATTATAACCACATGCTGGAGAGAGGAGGATGCGAAGGGGAGAGCACACAGGCTGACCACATCTGTCATCATAGTCTGATTTATCTGACAGAGCAGAAAACTCAACATTTTGTTCTTACAGCATGCACTTGCAATTATAAAATTAAAAAATAATAATTTATAAAAGCTTGAATCATAACTCACATTCCCTTAGGAGATCTGGAGAAAACACAGTTCCAGGGAATTTAGTGATGAATGTATTTTGTCCATCATTTCATACCACTGAGTGACTATTTGCATCTAACTACAGTCTCAGGTTTTTAAGTAATTTAATTTTATTGCTGGTAAGTGTCAAAGTAGACAATTTGTGCAGATACAACAGATAGACAAGACTGTGTGATAACATTAAAAAGATAAAATTGAGTCTATCTCCAGATTTCAAGATTCTGCGTGTTATAACATATTACAAACATAAGTCATCTTCAGCTTTCCGATTTCTCAAAATGAATACTTTATTATACCTTACTGAAGTCTGGAGGTGGGTTCTTTCCTCTACAGAGATTTGAGAGAGCCCAAACTGCATTTCTAGTTGTTGTAAGACGATTTGAACTTGTTAACAGTCTGTCAAAGAGAACAACAATTAAAAAAAAAGGTATTACCAACAGTACCCCAAATCAGGAAAAGAAATCCTATCACTGGGCGCTAGTTTAAATTTATTTCTCTTCATAGTTTACATGCTGCAAATATTTTCTCACGATCAACTGAATTTGAATAGATTTTTGCTGAATAAAATACCTGTGAAAAATCAAGTTAATTTTCAGATACATACCAAAATGTCTAAAACACGTTAATCTTTTAAATCCTTGGGGAAGGCAATCACATCCTACTCTATTATTTTAAGCTATTTTACAAATGATTGAAATCATTAAGAACTTTTTTTTCCTTTGATGAAGGAACCTTGCACCCTCTTGGAAGTGTGTAAGTGCATAGTAAATGCAGGAATGATACTCCTAGTGAAGAGAAATCTTCTGGTGGGACACAGCTGGTATGACAATTACTCTGCCAGGTCACCTCAACAGGCAAATGGATAGACAGCAAGACCGGAGCTTGGAGCTACTTGACAAAGGTGGGAAACCAGTCTATATCCAGAACTCTGGCAACAACAGAGGAACTTCACACCTGTGAAATAATACTTTTCTCCTTTTGCAAACATTGGAAAACTTACTGTCGTGGACTAATTAAAGATATGCATAAAGCTCAGGTAATTCAAAACATTATTTTTTTATTATATTGCTGTGAATCTGAACATTCTCAACTTAGCAAAGAGCCTATATTCTTTTCAAATTAATTTTAACTTCAAGTTTCCAGTTGTGTATACCTGCACACTGTAGTTATAGTATTCATTTGCAATACTTACTCCAAAAGGGGTGGTAATATTCCACAGTTTAAAACAAAGTCTCTGCATTCTGCATTATCACCAGCAATGTTACCGAGAGCCCACACTGCCTTAAAAAGCAAAGCATCCAAGTGAATTTACATAGGCTTGCAAATAAACTTTTACAGATAATCTATACATTTTTACAGCAAATATTATGCAATAAAAAAAAAACCCAAAATAGTATCAAATGTAACATTTCAGAAAACTACCTGCTTCTATATTGCATTTTTTGTGAACTCACACAAAGTCAATTAGCTACACTTGATGTCATCCTTTCAAGGAAAGGAGGTCTTCTGTTATAAAAATATGTTGATTCATATGCTTTTCAATAAAAAAAGATTGATGTAATTTTTTCAATAGTTACATTTTCTCCCTACTGTAACAGGTTTCATAAAACTGGCTCAAACTTGCAAAACACCTATGAGGAATAAAAAAGTCTGTACAGTGAACTTTCACTGTACAAACTTACAAGCATGCTAAATAAAACCCAGTAAATTACAGCCTTTGGTAAACATAAACAACTGTCCATCCCCCCAAAACCAAACAAAAAATGCCCTACAGTTCAGGAAAATGTTACTGAAGATTGTAACATATTAAGATGGAAAAGCATAAGGATATCAGAAACGAAGCTGCAAGAAAACTCTGGGGAAAATAAATGCACATTTTTTCTACTGTATTTCTATTATGCTGTTTTAATTCTTGCCCGCCTGTAAACATCACAATAGAAATTAGATCCTTTCTTCAAATTACTCAGTAACATGAAACAAAAAACAGGTTCAAAGAAGCCTAAGAGAATCAGAGGAAAAAAACATGAGGGGAAAAATACACTGAAGGTAAATTTTAATCTTCCTGCGGCCAGATCAATGGGCTAGTAGGCAAACAGGGGCTCAAAACCTCTCCAGCCAAAAAACACCCCAAAAAAGACATTTATAAATTTATAAATTTACCTGCTCCTGCACATCTTCATGTTCTGAACTAAGTAACTTAATAAAAATCGGAACAGCTCCAGTTTCAATTACAACTTTGGTGTGTAGAAAAGTTCCAGATGCTATGTTTGTCAAAGCCCAAGCTGCTTCAAACTGTTGAGGAGCACAAGAGGAACAAGTCAAACCACTCAGTAGTAAAATTTAAATTCACAAAAAACAGTTTGACGTGAGAGTTGCAGTGATTAATTTTCCAACTTTTTTTCCTTTCCGCTGAAATGCTATTATTGCTACTATTTTACTTTCTATACAGTAAAATCATTGGAATTGACAAAATCTCCATTTAATAATAATTCTCAGTATTTGAATTATTATTTTTAGGTTTTGGTTTGTGGTACAAACCGAAAGGAAGATTTCAGACCTCTATCTACGAGTACAAATCCCTTCTGTTTACTCTATACTGAGTTATTCTAGTATGAATGTACACAAGGTCTAAGTGCCATTCCATGGGCTACCACAAGTAGACAGAACTGGTTACTCCTATCATTAATTATTTTTTAAGATTTTCTAAAAGTATTTCGTAAAATCCTTCCCATTTCTCGTTTTTTTGTTTTCTAAGATTTCATCTAAAAAGTGCTACAATATGCTCAACACAAACAAAACAGGTTCTGCTCACACGTCAGTGCTGATGATCTTAATACACCACTCTGGAAACCCTCTTGAACACGTTCTGCTTTCAACACCCATATATTCGACCAGCTGAACACATAACCCTAAAGGCTACTATGAAATTTAGTCAAGTCACCATTTCATTGGTGGTAACTAAACTGCCAACTAAAATTTACAGCTTCGGTAGTTAAAAATAATTAAACTTGGTTGTATATATACATTTAAAAAATAATAATAAAAAAAAATCACATGCTTTCCCCAAAGCTCTTTTGGAGGGTTTCTAATGCCATTCCAAACTCCCAATCAGTATCAAACTCACTTGCAGAGTGTAATTCTCATTCCTCTCTAGAAATTTCACAAATCTCTGTACTACTCCTGGTTTTTGTATGACCTCATCTATAGGTGGATTAGGCTCTAGGGAATAAAAACAAACACATTTGTGTAAGTCTAACATAAAAGACCAAATAAATTGCTTTTTTCAGTATGACACAAAACACAAATACGATACTCAGTTCTTCTAATGATTTTTACCATTCAGTCATTTTAACATCAAACAAAGGAGCTAAACTTTTGACTTTAGAAGGTTGCAAGATCATCACCGTAAGTGTTACAATTTAGTAAACACCCTATTATGTATAGGATAAGTAGCATATGCTATTATAGTGGGTAGTATTGATAATAGGAGGATGGTTGGACTAGATGATCTTGTAGGTCCTTTCCAACCTTGTGTTTCTATGATTCTATCCACTGGCATGTTAGTAACACGTTACAAAACACTGTTGCCTCAATTGGTCTTTCAAGCCAGTGATTAGATGCTATTTTAAATAAGCAAGCATACCTTTGCCTATCATGTTATACAAACACTGGCATTAATTCAAGACTGCATTTCCTATAGTCTCAACAGAAACAAATTAGATGTTCTCTAGCAGGCATATAATTTTTCTCCCCTCAATTACAGAATGAGAACCAGAAACTGGATCACTTGCAACAAGTACTGTAAGTAATGTTAGTGTGCAGTTAGTTACTGCCCTGGACACTTCCATCAAAATATCCTTGCTTTTGTTACTTTGTCTGAAAGACTTAGCATTAGAATAATGAAGCTTTCTGTATTTAGCCATTAGGTCGGAAGAGATTTGGCACGGTTTCTCTGTAAACAGAACTAGAAGTTTCAGCAAGCTCTGTTTTAAAGGAAAACAATACTAAAGGTTAACTGATTCTCACTAAAATTCATAATAACACAGAAGTAACGAAAAAAAAAAAATCAGGCAATATTTATGTACCTTTAGACAGCAATTTTCTGAATTTCTGAGTTGCTGTGAGTTGTTGATCAGGATCATCCGAGAAAATCATCTGCACCATATCTATTGTAATAACTTCTTCCTAAAAACAAAAGAAGGATTTCTTATGTCTAGCACAATGCACATTAACAGATAACATTCTAAACACACTCTCAGGTATTACCTCCGGAATAGGTACAGTAGAGCTGACATCAGGATCCTGAATTGGACTTTCTACCATAGAGTCTTCGTTTCCCGGGAGAGAGACATTTCTGCGTTTAAACAGCTAAATGAAGAAGACAATTTTAGAAGACATGAGAACTTACAATAGAATGGGTACTGATGACATATACTTGAAGAGATGCTTTCACCAATACTAGTCAAAGCTTTTTAACTACTCACCTTCCTACTCATCCATACAAATGGAATTCTACATGGAAGTTTAAAGGACATAAAGGAGAAAAACACTATTTTATCGGTATCTTGACACACTGTACTGCAACACTTCAGAGACACTTAAAAACTGAGGTTTTAATTAGCAAAGATCCACCCATTTTTCCACGTGTAAGAAAAAGAAGATACAGATTTTTTTTTACTTTTAGTCTTTTATCCCTCAAATTTAGCGTTTATTTTTAAGCAGGAAACAGCATTCTACAAGATAATTTCTCCTTTTTCAGTTTATTGCTTAATAGGAACAACACAGAGCCAATGTTTGTGTTTCAGCACACTGTACTCCTCCTTTCAACAGAAGGTTTCAGACCTATGCACTTTCTTTGCATGACAAGTACACAGCACTTTTATGTCATATGCAAATGAAGAAAGATTAAAACAGAAACATTTTAACATAGCTGGACAAAAAAATAGCATAGCTTCACAGTGAACTTTCAAATTATATAACATTAAACATGCTCTATGTCCAAAAATTGCTTTACAACTGGCTACATGCACTTCCTATGCTCAAAATACGCACCTGTAGTATTTAAAAAGCTATGTTCAATGCGTGCGTCTTCATTTTCTGGCACACAAACAAAACATTCAAATTAGCCTGTTTTCCTCTAGAAACCTAATCTAAATTTTTATCTTTAATCAGGTACTAGACTTACAACCATTGCAGTTAACAATTCTGTCGATTTCTTTAAAAAGCAATGTTAGAATCTGAATCTGTTGCCTAACATATCACCTGGAAGCAGTTTGTCCTCTAGGTATCTTTAGACACCTAGATTTCTGCTATTGTAACGCTCTAAACTGCAGAAACAACTCCATGTGCACATGTATCCATATTTCAAATAGGAACCTAAACCAAAGCATTCTCTCCCTTGTTCAACACACTTCTACACTGGGCATAATCCTGGACACAAAACTGCAGAATCCTGGACATAAACAAGGTTTAATTCCCAGAATGGAAGAGGAAACAACATTCCTCTTTTGGAAGAGCACCAATTCTTTCTATCGCTCAACAAGGACACAGAAGCTCTTGATTGAAATGTATAAACTGCTATTGTTCAGGATCACGGTCTATCTACCCGTTGTAACTTCTCCTGGAGCAAAAGCAGTCTCATCTCCCTGCATAAACTTGTTCTCCCCAGTTCAAGCAAAAGCTGCAAAACACCGTTCTAACAAATTAGGATCAAGGACAACAGAATCCTTACAGTTACAACAGTCAGCACGGGAGAGGATTATCTTGGGAGTACTTGCTACAAAATACACAAACAAAACTTTCAGTGGGAACTGCAGTGCTGTTATCCATTCACAGGTTACTCCAGCATCATAGTACTTCTTACTCTTATCTCTCTGACCCAACTAATTTAAATTCTTTTCTCATGCAGCAGTACCACTTTCCCAGAAGGGTAAGCACTCCCACCTCAGAGAAGACTGCAGATCAATGCTTGGAACACTCTCTAGGGTGTGGGAGACAAATACAGCCACTTTGGACCAAGCAGAAAACCAAAACACATTCCTTACTTTCCTGGCCAGAAACTACTAGACAGTTTGGGAAAAGGAACTACCATAAACCATGCAATTATACAATGCTCCCTGTAGTGTGACCACTAAAAATTCAATTAACTGAAAACGTCATATACAATAGTTCAGGGATCACTAATTGGTGACCAATTTACTAAGTTACTGTAGAAAAGCTCTTGGACAATTTGGCTTCAAAGATGAAAATAATCCTTCTCCCTTCTAGCAGAACAACTTTGGCCTAAACTCTGGAAGAGAACACAGTTTCTAATTCTTACTGGAAATAAGGGTATCCTTTTTAAACCTAGACTTAAGACGTCTGATTCTCCTCTCTGTGCCCTAGCAACTTCAAAGTGCTTCTGTTCACTTTCTTATTTTATGATCCTATCAAGAGGTGTCTGGTGCTCCCCAACGTTGCGCAGAAAACAGACATTCAACCTGGTGCTCTGGATTCTGCTCCACAGGAGAGGAGGACTCCGCTCAAGTCCTTCCACATATCTGAATTTAGCTTCACAGCTCACCAAGATACTTACCTGTTCTTCCCTTTTCTGTTTCCGAAGCTGGATTCCTTCCTCCTCTCTTCGCCTGCGCATTTCTTGTGGATTAAGTGCATTATTCTTGTAGCTTTTCATTCGGAAGTTATCTTTACCTGGGCTTGCCATGTTGTCTGTTAAAAAAGGAAAAATTACTCCAGAAGGCCAAACCTTGCAAGGCAAACCTGCCACCTCTTGTACTACAAAAGTATCTACAGCAGCAGCTGTCTACTCCTGTACTAACAGTTCATCTCAGGGATCAGACACTTCATGAAAAGGGTATAAGCTACTGCAAAAAGAAACTCTTGGTCTTATGAGCAAACTGAGAAATAAAAAGCAAAATCATTACATGGCTAAATTTTGATTCTGTTAGAAAATGAAGGAATTTGCTTCCTCCTGTCATAAAAGAAACATTAAATGTATTAAAAAATGAGGACAAATCCAAGAAGAAAACCTGCAGTAATTACCGCTTTATTAACTTACTGCAGTGGTTCCTTTTTTTTTTTTGTGCTTGCGGGGGTTGCAAACATAACATAGGATCTAAAGGTTATGCTGCATTTCCTTCTAAACTGTATGCAGAAAAAACTGCAGAAAAGCAAATTAAGGGTCAGTAGCACCCACACAGGCATACACTTTTCCATTTTAAACAAACAAAATAATTGATTCAT
Organism: Nycticryphes semicollaris; assembly: GCA_013400055.1. Classification (NCBI taxonomy): domain Eukaryota; kingdom Metazoa; phylum Chordata; class Aves; order Charadriiformes; family Rostratulidae; genus Nycticryphes; species Nycticryphes semicollaris. The sequence goes on from VXBJ01005645.1 coordinate 484,788, forward strand.
ACTTATTAACAGCTCTTTTGATGGGTTAGAGAATTAGAATCTGACTGTCATTTCAGGCATACCGGTTGTGAAAAGATGAAAGTGATAAAACATGCTTCTGTCACTGAAATGATCAAACTGACTGACTGAAAAATTGCTAAGTGTTAGTTTTTAAAGCTAAAACTGTAGCCTTCATCTGAGAAATAACTGTCAAAAATATGATTTAAGACACCACATGAACTGTCACTTGTCCGGAATTCTTCTACAACAAGAAAACATCTGAACTACAGCTCTTAGGCTGCGCATAGTTCTCTATCAACTTCCACGCTGAGACTATTTTTTTTAAGATTTTTTTTTTTTTATATATATCAACAGTACCAAGGACTGCTGAGCAATAAACACAAGCCACGAGAGAAAAACAGGCTGCAGGCTTAGACAGATATCAACAAGACACTCCAAGGACTCAGCAGCCTGTTTTACCCAAACATATTTGCTTCACAAGAGCCTCAGTAAACTACTGCTATGCTGAGCGTGCCACCATCCAAAGCAATTTTCTAGTAATTGGCACATAACTTTTGATGTACAATTTATAATCATTTTTCCAACAATACTAGTGGCTTAACTACTCCTAGAACATCATCACTTCCTTAATCATTCCTGCCTTGCTAATTCAGTTGCACCAATAAAACTGTCAGGGAAAGCAAGGAACCAAATAAAACAAGCATACGTTCAAAGTAAGCCTGTTCAGGCCACCAGCTCTATGAAGAGTTACAGAAACACAACTGGGAAGAAGCTACCATCAAAACTGTTTCCAAAAAGAAAAGCTT
>VXBJ01005645.1:485937-511398 GCA_013400055.1 Nycticryphes semicollaris
CCCCACCTGGAGGTGGCCACGGCCCCTCCCTGCCCCTACCCGCCGGCTTCTTAGCGTTCTCCCGGCTCTTACCCATCGCAGAGAAAACGCGCGGCGCCTGCCGCCCTCCCAGCGAGAAAAATCTCGCTTCGCTTCGCTTCGCTTTGCTCCGCTCCGCCGCGGAGCGCGGCACCGGCGGCCGATCGCAACCCAAGATGGCGGCTGCCGCGCGCCGCACTGGTCGGGCCCCTCCGTTCCCAGCCGGCTGTGCGCGCGCAGGCNTTGATGGGTTAGAGAATTAGAATCTGACTGTCATTTCAGGCATACCGGTTGTGAAAAGATGAAAGTGATAAAACATGCTTCTGTCACTGAAATGATCAAACTGACTGACTGAAAAATTGCTAAGTGTTAGTTTTTAAAGCTAAAACTGTAGCCTTCATCTGAGAAATAACTGTCAAAAATACGATTTAAGACACCACATGAACTGTCACTTGTCCGGAATTCTTCTACAACAAGAAAACATCTGAACTACAGCTCTTAGGCTGCGCATAGTTCTCTATCAACTTCCACGCTGAGACTATTTTTTTTAAGATTTTTTTTTTTTTATATATATCAACAGTACCAAGGACTGCTGAGCAATAAACACAAGCCACGAGAGAAAAACAGGCTGCAGGCTTAGACAGATATCAACAAGACACTCCAAGGACTCAGCAGCCTGTTTTACCCAAACATATTTGCTTCACAAGAGCCTCAGTAAACTACTGCTATGCTGAGCGTGCCACCATCCAAAGCAATTTTCTAGTAATTGGCACATAACTTTTGATGTACAATTTATAATCATTTTTCCAACAATACTAGTGGCTTAACTACTCCTAGAACATCATCACTTCCTTAATCATTCCTGCCTTGCTAATTCAGTTGCACCAATAAAACTGTCAGGGAAAGCAAGGAACCAAATAAAACAAGCATACGTTCAAAGTAAGCCTGTTCAGGCCACCAGCTCTATGAAGAGTTACAGAAACACAACTGGGAAGAAGCTACCATCAAAACTGTTTCCAAAAAGAAAAGCTTATGAATTTACAGCTGCATTCCCCACCCCAGCCCCTGATCTATTCAGGCTTCGCAACTTCTGCATCTACATCCAAGGAAACCTGCACTTCTGCTCTGCAGAACCACACGCGTTTTAACCCTAAATCTTCTCCACCCACCACATCCCCCATCTCCCCAGCTTGCTGTGTTTAGACTAAGACCTCTCCTACTCACGGTTACTTCTTCTCCCTGCCTACACAAGGCTCCCTAAACATCGCAGCACCATTCCCTCCCCTCCTGTCAGCGCCGGGGGCAGCCGGACACTGCCCACAGGCTTCACATCGGCTAAGAACCTGGCGCAGGGGCGGCCCGGACCGCAAGTCCCCTTGCCCGAGAAAACACCCGGGGTGGCCACACAGAGGGACTACCTAAGCTCTCCACCCGTATCTCCCGAAAAGCCCCCTCCACCGGTAGCAGGGCAGACAAGCGGGAGGACGGCAGCCCCGCGGGCTGGGGCGGAGGAACAGCGGAGAAAGACCCTGTCCCAGCACCGGCCTAGCGAGGACTGAGCTGCCGTACGCGACAATACCCCGCGGCTGCCAGCCACCCCCAAGCAGCCTAGAGACCGGCCTGCGCCCGGCAGTCTCACGGCAAGGGGCACCCCACCCCACCCCACCCCACCTGGAGGTGGCCACGGCCCCTCCCTGCCCCTACCCGCCGGCTTCTTAGCGTTCTCCCGGCTCTTACCCATCGCAGAGAAAACGCGCGGCGCCTGCCGCCCTCCCAGCGAGAAAAATCTCGCTTCGCTTCGCTTCGCTTTGCTCCGCTCCGCCGCGGAGCGCGGCACCGGCGGCCGATCGCAACCCAAGATGGCGGCTGCCGCGCGCCGCACTGGTCGGGCCCCTCCGTTCCCAGCAGGCTGTGCGCGCGCAGGCACCCGCCCACGGCCAGGAAACGACATTTCCCAGCAGGTAGCGCTGATGTGACGTAACTTAACGTAACGTATCGTAACGTAACGTAACGCGACGCCAGAGTGAGCGCCGGTCCGCCCCGGCCGTTACGCGATAGCAACGGTTTCGTTTCCCGGGAGAGGCGCGTAGCGGAGGCCGCTCCATGTTGGTGTGCGAGGCCTGCGGGCAGGCGCTCTCTTCAGTGGCGGCGCAACGGCCCCTGGAAGTGGGACGCCAACCCTGCTGCGACGAGGTGCGGCGGCACGTCGAGGTGGCTCACCCGGAAACGGAGCCAGCGGGCACCCGCCGTCCCGAGCTGGCTGAAGTGCTGCTCCGGTGCCCCCTCTGCGGGGAGGCGGCGGGGCGGGAGCTGGAAGCGCACGTCTGGGCGCGACACGGGCAGCTCTTGGGCGCTCCGGGCGGAGGTGAGCGGCCGGTGCTTGCGGGGGGGGGGGCGGATGTCGCGACCGGGCCCCGCCGAGGTTGGGACTGACCGTTGGGAAGTCATTTGGAAGGGGACAGCGCGTGAAGACGTCACTTCAAACATCTTCTCCAGAGAAGAACTGAAACCCCTAGCACAGACGAACTGGTGATGATTGACAAACCCAAAATACACCGTCCATATCACAAAGACAAATCGCAAAGCTTTTTTTTTTGTGTGATAAGTGGTTTTTACCTGCTTGGCATACATTTGGTGGCAAAGGCTTGACTTTGCCTCTTGAAGCCTCATAATTGACAGGGGCCTGTAGAGCAATTGCAGTACTTGCTAGGGAAAGGCAATTTTCAGCTTAAAGTAGAAATTTAGGAAAGATCTAACGCCACAGTATTCTGAAGTGCTAAATGTTGATTTAGAGACCACAAAGATAAAGTTGGAATAAGGAAAATGTTATTTATTATAAGTGTGCTCAGAACTTATTCTGACTAACTGTCCAAAGTCTCAGAAACTTAGTAATGGCATCTCTGCTAGTGGGTGGTTCTCTTAGAAGACCAGCTTTCTTGATGTAACAGGCTGGGTGTACTGACAAGAATAACAAATGATGGTGAGGGTGCAGAATATGGTCAGCCACACTGCATAGTCTGTGGTTAAAAATAGCTTTCCCTTAAAAACAAGGGGAAAAAAACCCAAACAAAACAGATCTTGGCACCAAATAATAGCTTCTATGTGTGCAAATAATGCAGAGCTAAATAGGAATAATTAACTTACTTGCCTGCATGTCAGTTTCTATTTTAAAAGTAGTTTCATCAAAGGTCTTTTGGTTTTTTATGTACACAGTGTGTTTCAGGAAGCTATACGTTTGCAGCGTTACAGAAAATGTTGCCAGTGAATTTAGATTATTATACCATTAAATTTGCCTCCATACAGTAATGAACTTTTAGCTTTCCAGAAACAAGTAACATGGCACATTAATTTATACATCTTGTGAAAGTGCAAGTAAAGTCTAGGGACTCAAAAGGAGGGCAGTAAAGGAAGATTCAAGCTTTTCTCTGTGGTGCCCAGTGACAGGACGGGAGGCAGCGGGCACAAATTGAAATACAGGAAATGCCATTAAAACACAAGAATGCTTTATTTACTTACTACTGTGAGAGTGGTCAAACACTGGAAGGAATGTTGTCTGGGGAGCTTGTGGAGTGTCTATCCTTGGACTTAGTCAAAAGCTGACTGGAAAAGGCCTTGTGTAACTTAACCTGGTTAACTTGACCCTGCTTTGAGGGACTAGATGATCCCCAGAATTCACTTTGAACTTTACCTATTCTATATGGTACTCTTCACTAATAATACTAAAACTCCAGAAGTAATATTTATTTTAGGAGATGCAGGAAGACCAACAAAGCAAGAATGACAGCTGGTCTGTTATCACACAAATATTAATTTTGTAAGTAAGTGTCTTCTGTTAGCAGGAGAGGTCTTTTCATTAATGGTTTGATACTTCACATCAAGCATTTCTTAATACAAATGTTATCATAGCAAGTTGTAATTGTAAGTTAAATGGGGCAAAACTTGGTTAATAGAAAGAAGGAAAATATGTCTTTAAGTTGTCAGGTATTTAGATACAAATTCTTAAACGATGAGAGGAGAGTAACAGCTATTTAGAATTGGCTGCCTTTTACTGTGGAGTTTCAGTGGCAGCACAAAATTCTTAGGCTGTGTATCAATTTAGGAGAGTGATTCTTGCAAAAAAAAAAATCAGGAATTGCTTTAATTAAGAAACTACCTTTCTTTTGCAGATGTAGGAAATGATGAACAGCTGTATGAGTGTCCGATGTGCAGTCTTACCTGTACAAACATTCAGATTCTTGAAGAACATGTGGATTTACACTTAGAGGAAGACAGCTTTTCAGAAGGTACCTGAAAAGATACAGGCTTAATAATATTTGAAAGCATTTACAAGTGTTTGCATGTTGCTGTATAGAATCTCAGACAAAATTTAAACTAAATATTTCTTCTAAAAGGGAACTGGACACATACATAGTAAAGTAAACATAGTTAATAGCAAGTCCTGTCACTTGTCCAAGGTGCTCTACTTAATTACACATGCTAAAAGAAATATTTGTATTAAAACTTAGAGCAAAAAAAGAATGTTTAAAAGACAGCCTTTTTCTCTTTCTTTTTTTTTTCCCTTCCCCTAGCTCTATATAAGATTTACATACATAAAATTTATAGTGGCACGTTCTGGTGTGATGAGCTGAAAATCTATAGCTTATGAAAACTTCAATTTTTTTTCTCAGCTCTTTGCTCTGTTTTTAAGTAGCATGGCTCATAAACCCCTGACCCTAAACTTGCTTTTGTCACTTTATGAGACTGCTGGCAGTGATCCCAGAAACTGGTAAGTGCGTGGTATTGAAGAAACTGAGACCTCTTGCTGACAATGAGATGAAACATAGTAAACAAAAGCTGTTTTCTTAGTAGTAGAGGTACAAGCATTCTTTGCCAAGTAATTACTCCTGTAATTCTGCATAAAGTTTATCCAAGTCAAGAGTTTTGAGTCTTGATAGACTGAATGCAGTCAGTCCTGCTTACTGTTTCTTGCGAATAGCTCAACATGGGGTGGGATGCATCATGCTCACTTGTGTTTACATTTGTGTGCTTATAAAAGAATCTTTAAAAATTAAATAAATGATCCATCAAAGTATTGTTAACCTCCTCCTCTCTCTTTGGAATGTTGTTGCTTGGCTAGATGGAACCGTAAGAGATCTAGAACTGGCTCAATGGCTCCAGACTGAAGAAGACAAACGGCAGAGGTCAGAGGAGGAGAAGCGAGAGAGGGAAGAATTTAAAAAGCTGCAGGTACAGTAATATTTCTGAATGGTAAAATTTTGAACAGTTGTGCCAGTAGAAGCTGAGTATCTTGAAACTGCAGTGATCTAGAATGGCCGTACCAGGTCAGACCTGTGCAGTCAGACTGTTGAGGTGGTGGTGAAGGAGTTGGGTGCAGGCAAATGCAAGCTCTCAGCAGCCCTGCTCCTGGCATAGGTACTGGGCATGCCTGCCTTCAGCTACTGAGCTTTACTGCTTGGAGTGCTGCTGGCTCAAGACAGAGCCCAGTGCTCCCTGTGCACAATGCACTGCTCTCACTGGGGCCCTGGCAGGCCTGCCCTCTTGTACTGTGCTCCACCCAGCTCCAGTGCTCTGCCTTGCAGTGCAACCTGCAGCGTATTCCCTGTCAGAGTGCCTGAGGCCAGAGAATCCTGGCTATCCTCTTCCTGGGTACCATCACCTGCTGCAGTGACTGCTCCCCTGCTGCCCTGCTGGGTCCTGCTTCCCTCTCCCCTTCCATCTGACAGCCCTGGTAGCTCATTTTCCACGCTCACTACCTTCTGGTCATTGACTACCTCTGTGCCAATGACTGCCTGCCCAAGAAGGAGCAGAGGGATGTGCCTGCTCTTCCAGGTGTGGATTTCCTAGTCCCGCATTCCTCTTCAGGAGTGAAGCTTGGCCTTTGTCTCTGAAGTATCATAAATCTGAAGTTTATATGTCTCACTGTTCACTATTTATCACAGTTACTGATAGTGCATACAGCTTCTTGAAATCATTGAATGTGAATTTTAAAAAAACCCATGATTTAAATCATGCACATTCCATCTCTAACAGAGACAGTATGGCTTGGATAATTCTGGAGGTTACAAGCAGCAATTCCTAAAAAACATGGAAAGGGAAGTTGATAGAGGAAAGATGGAGCCTTTTGAATATCACAAGAGAAAAGCTGACATGATGGAATGTTTGGCTTTTGGAATAGATGATGGGAAAACAAAGACCTCAGGTAAAAATGCTGAAGTTGTATACAACTAAGACTGTAGTTTTTAGACCTAGGTTGTAGTGACCAAACCTGTCTTATGGTATGTTCCTTATCTTTATTTTGTTTGGTTGGTTGGTTTGGGGGGGTTTTTTTTGGGTTTTTTGTTTTGTTTGTTTGGTTTTTTTGTTTTGTTTTCTGTGGAACCTTGGAACCACGTTGTCTAGTTAAGGGCTCAAATACAATATGTATCAAAAGATAAAAATGTCTTATTACAAGTTGTTTGTCCCGGAGTGTATGCTTATTTACTGCTTAGTACTTGTTGGTTCCTAACCTAGTGTAGCTGTCAACTTTGTATCTTGTGTTTCAGTTAATTGTAGTATCACATGGACTGATCCCAGGTAAGAACAGTGTTCATCTCATTACAAAGTCCAAAACAGGACTGGGAGAAATAGACATCTACTTGATACATCTTCTTTGAAATGTTTTATAATTGGTATAAAAATACAATGCCAATGCATTTCTATGTCCCTTTGCAAAAGGCTTCCTTGTTTTTACTTGCTAAGAGGTCTTGTAGTTTATTGCTAGTGGTTCTGGCTTACAAAATACCCATTTGGTTTTTGACGAGTGAAATGAAATTTCTTCTATAAGATGTACTGAGTGGAAATAATATACTTAAAGTTTTCATTCATAGTAGTGATTTGGACTTCAGAGGGGAATTCAGAAAATAATCTGTAATGGCTGTGGAATGATTGTCTTCACAACGGCATGGCACTAAATGGCCTTTGAGAATTTATATATACAAATTGGAAAGAGCATTCCCAAGTATGTTCTTTCATGTAACAAAGAAGGATTTGGAGTATCCTGCAAGTGGATTTTTTTAAATAATATTTACAATAATTTTCAAATTCTGTGTTATTCCTTTTCGTGTCTTAGTTTCTCCAGGAAAAGTAATTTTTGGGGAATAAAAACATTATGTAATATGCATAATTACTGCCATGTTTTTAAGGTGATGTTGCACTGGAGGTGGCAGTGGCATAGAAATGCTTTATTGGTGACGGGTGCTTTTCCTGTTTCACTGTGATAGTTCCTGTGCCTATCACAGTTTGTAATGTCGTCCAAGCTGTTAAACTTAAAATATTGATTGTTTAGCAGCAGTAAAAAAAATAGCTTGAGTTCTGAAAGCTTCAGATTATGTGCATTTGTCAAAGAAAAGACCATTGAAAGGAAATAGTTGTGGTGTCCACTGGTTTTGTGACTTGGATTCTAGATGTAACACAGAAACGCTTAGAAGTTTTACAGTGAATTGTCTTAATCTGTATCTGTTCCAAGCCAAGGAAAGAATCTTTTTCTGGTAAATTTTGTACTTGATTTTACAGATTGACTTAATGTTTGGTTTTCTTTTAGGAGTCATTGAAGCCTTGTGCAAGTACTATCAGAATGAAAACAAAGATGTGAGGCGTGTATGGCTTTCAACAGGAGTAGATCACTTCCACTCGTCTTTGGGCGACAGAGGCTGGGGTTGTGGTTACAGGAATTTCCAGATGCTCCTTTCCTCCCTGTTGCAAAACAGCTTGTATAATGACTGCTTGAGAGGTACTAAACAAAACACCGCCGATTTGTTTCACATGCCTTGGATGACTACCAGTGATGACAACTGACTGATGCTTTACCTGTTCATTTACACAGCAAGGCTTAATAGGTGAATGGTACCTATTAAATGCTAATTATGGCATTGCAGTTAGCTGTGGAAACAATCAGAGGGGTGAATACTGGCAAGGCACGATGTGGGTGCAGTTTTAGCTTTGGGTTTTTTTGGTGCATCTTTGTATCATTAATTGCCTTTTATTGTAGTAAGTAATGTGAAGTAAGCTGAATATTTTTAACTAATGGACTATGTCAGTAACTGTAGACATAATTCAAACCTTTTTCTGTTCCAGATACTACGCTAATTCCTAGTATACCAAAGATTCAGTCCATGATTGAAGATGCCTGGAGAGAAGGCTTTGATCCTCATGGGGCATCTCACTTCAACAACAGATTGCACGGTTCCAAAGCATGGATAGGAGCCTGTGAAATTTATTCACTGTTAACCAATCTCAGGATAAAGTAAATATTGCCACTGTTGTTTTTGTTTTTAAGTGCTGTTCCATTAAAGGCCAGAATTGCCAATGGTGCAATGACAAAGCCACCTTAGTGGCTTTAAATTTAACCAACCTATGAACAGATCTGATTTAGCGCAGCATAAAGCTGTGTCACTACTTACGCAGGTACAAGATTGAATAACTGCTTAGATCATTAGATCTAGATGATCTTAGATCATCATAGACCGGGTGAAGAATTTTGCCACATACGCTTAAAGTCAAACGTTGATTAAAAACTTAATTTCTCTAGAAATTTCTCAAGAAGAATCTGAATTTCAGCTATTCACTTGCATCATTCTGAAAGCTGCTAACTGGATTCTGTAGTGTACGTGTATCACTTATACCAAAAAATCAAACATGTTAATTTTTGCAAGCTTCACAAGTTCTTGTTAAACTGAATGTTTCTTTGTTACAGCATAAATCTTGCAGTTTTGCACAGTAGCATTGCTTTGTAATTTTGTGTCCCCTACCCCTGTATTTAAAAAAGAAAAAAAGGAAAAAGTGGTAATGGTAATAAGCACTTGATGCCTGGAATTGCTGTGTTTATAAAAAATTCCTGATGCGGGAGGAAGGGACCAAGAGGTGAAAAAGTTATTTTAATGGACAGCCTGTTTGAAAATTTGTCATTGTTTTTGTTCTAAATGTTCTGTAGGTGTCAAATCATTGACTTTCACAAACCAACTGGCCCTATGGGTACACACCCTCGTTTATTTGAGTGGATTTTACGTTATTATTCTACAGATAATGAAGGTGGTGCAAAGGTAGTGTGTACTTCCAAACCCCCTATCTACTTGCAACATCAAGGTCAGTATCACAAGAAGCTGTTTTCTTTCTACTATCTCTTTCTTTATATGTGCTGCAATTCAGAGCAGCATTTCACATTCTGTCCCCATTTAATTGAAGATGGGGCTTTATTTCCTGCTATTTTTTATTTTTTAAGAGCAACGTTAAAGTTTTTATTCCTATTGGAAGGAAGAGCTGGATGTGACTGGGATCTCAGCTTTCTGACATCTGCTCTTTATTTATAACAACCTTATTCAATTTCAAGTAGTAACTTCCTTGATCTGAAAATTAGTAGTATGCTACAAGGAATGGGATTTATGTGTTTCTAAAATCCTGAAAATCTATTTTGAAATTAGGTCATAGTCGTACCATTGTTGGAATAGAAGAGAAGAAGAACAGAACCTTATGTTTGCTACTGTTTGACCCAGGATGTCCTTCCCAAGAAATGCAGAAATTGCTAAAACAAAACGGTGATGGTATTAGTCTCAAACTACTTCGGAAATTTGTGGGTAGCTTAAAAGACAAGCAATACCAGATAGTGACTGTAGATGGTGTGCTCTCATTGGAAGAGAAAACTGTAAGTATTTCAGAAAATAGTTTTGGTCCAAGAAAATTTAAGAGAATTTGCCTCCTTTCTTTAGTACTCAAAATGCATTTGCATAAATGGTTGCACGGTGGATTTTTTTCATCTCTTCACTTTCCTTGTTCGTCTTCTCTGCTACTCTCTGCTTATTCTCTGCAAAATGAGTAATCTCAGGATATCAAGACCAGAAAGGTTTTGTGTAGAAGTGCATGCCACCTTGATGTAACTGACAACTTAGAATTTTTTTTATGAAGCTTGCAGCTGTTTGCACGTGTAAATTAGGAAAAAATATTGTAAGAAAATGGAAAGAAGGAAAAAAGACTAAGTAAGTTATTGTGGGCACATAAGCTACTTACAAAGCATTCATAATCCAAAATGATGTTCAGGGCTTTTTATTGCGACTTTGTAAAGCTCTGTGTAGTCTATCAGCCTTTGATTGTTGAAGAACAAAGGCACACAGATACTGAGGCATAAGTATCCAATCCAATGTCTCCTCAGCTTTGACAGGAGAACGAGTGCATTCTGCTTTCTGAAAGTACTTAGAACTTAATATATTCATAAGACAGCTCTGAGCAACTTACATGTTTGAGCTATGGGCATTCTTATAAATCTTATCCACATGTTTCACTTTGGACATTGAAACCTTTTAAGACCTTACAAGTTTTCAGTTGAGTATTAGACGTAATATTTGTTTCTTAAGCTTCCTCTTTCCTAACAAATTGATTCTGAGGACCCATGTCTTATCGACACCGTTCAAGCTTCAGGACATACTTTTGTTTAAACAGTGAAATAATTGGTGACTGAGTTAACCTGCTCAATTGTATTTAGCATCTGTATATTGAAATGAGGCATTGTCTTAATGTTTTCTGGTCCAGAACGTGTCAGAAATAGCAGTGAAACACAAACATCCTCTCTTCCTCCTACTCAGAAAGGCTTTAAAATTCAGGACACAGTAAAAAGAAGTGTGTTGTATGGGATTTGAGTGTGTGGTTTTCATTTTTCTTCCTTTACAAAGAATTGATATATATTTAAAAATATTAATTGTTTAGAATTTTATCGTGAAAGCTCCCATTTAACTAAGATGAAATATCACCTCTTACACTCATAAAGCTTACTGAACTACTGATTTGGAAAATGCTCTTCAAAAGTGGTATTCTTGTCTATTAAAGTATTCACATTCCCCTCTCCCCACCTTTTTTTTAGGCTCTCTGCCATGCTTCTCGGGTCTTAACATCAGAGAAGATTCCTTAAAGTATGACTTTATGACCTCTTTCGGGAATTTGCTGGATGCAAAAGGTTAAACTTCTGGACTGTGACCCTATCTCAACAATGTCTAGGCATAAACTATGCCTCCATAGACGCTTGGGGGCTGTGGAGAAGCACAAAGCTGGAGCAAAACTGTAATTATTATCTGCAATCAAAACTGCCCTCCTAATGAGTCTGTAATTGAAGTGTTACAGCTCTTGTCTTACTAGAAAGTATGATGTTTTCTTAGTTGCTTAAATTACCAAGCAGCACTTACCATCCCACAGCGAACTATGCACCGTAGTTAACTCTCAATAAGCAGTGAATAAAGTTACTATGAAACTCCTTTATTGGAGTGCCTGGTCAGAGTTTACCTGTGTAAATGTATTTTTGCTGCCTTTGTGGCCAATACTCTTATTTATTACTGAATTTGATTGTGCCTCAGCAAATTCTGCAACCGTTAAGTACAGAGACAGAGCGGTGATTTTGAGAACGGCTGTTCCACCAGGGATTCGTTTACTCCTGAACTTCTTTCCAGTTAGCCAGCTGCTCCCACCATGGCCCTGTAAAAATCAACATGTGCTTATGGGATGGATCAGTGTTAATATGGGCTGTGGGGTCCAAAGTGCGGTGTGTGTGCTTTAGGGGCTGCACAATCCACTGGGATTAGGAAGAAAATATTTCTTTTGTATCATGAATAAATAAAAAAATTATTTTTAAAAAGTCTTTATTTAATCCTTTTTTATTTCTAGTCGGAAATAAAAAGTCAGATGTCAGTTATTGAAAAATTGAGTATGTCCTCTGTTGCCTTTTGATTTCAACTTATTCCTAAAGACCTAGAGAATTTTTCAATCATTTGCAAGGGCTCAACCTTTGGGTCAGCGCTGGGAGGAACATCATGTCATAACAATATCCTCTAGATACAAACCTTCATTCACCTTGACGGTCTCAAAGGCTGCACCAAGCTCTGACCCTACAGTCACACCAGCCGGTCCATGGCAGTCTCCTGGATTTTTCAGGCTTCTTTAAATCAAAGAGTATTTTCAAATGCAGCAGCAGAAGATACAATATGTATTGGTAGCCTGTTCCATGTACTATGGATGGGGATATCTCCACGTACTGAAGAACTGGGGAGAAAACTCGGTTCTTTGTCACTCTTGTCCTCTCGTGCAGGCTGGCAATATAGTGCTTGTCAGGTGGCAGGTGAGGCTGTGGCTGACCTGTGGTTTAGCTCAGTATCGGGCTTTCCAGCTGCGCAGGTGAATTCCAAGAGTTTATGACTCTTTAACCTTTAAACGTGTACTTTGACTCAGAAGCCAAAGTTGGCTGTTAAGATATGTGTTTATAAGGTACTATTGCACCTAAATAAATGATGTCATCATAGAACAGCCTTCTGGGGCCTTTATTTTCTTTCAAGAGACTATGTGGGCTTAGAATATTTTTATCTTTTCATTTTATGACCAGCAGAAGGTATGGAAATAAGGGCTAGGAATCTGTGGCAGGGATTTATTTCAAATAACATGGATCATCACTGCATTTGTTGGCTATGCGCTTGCTTTACAGTGTTAGCTCCAGGCAAGTAAAGAGCAGAGGGGCAGGAGAGTAAGTTAGTTCTTTGTTCATTCGGAGATAAGATGTCATCAGCCTTTGTCCTTAAGATGTTCCCAGCACAGACTTCTCCGCCATGTGAATGGTGGGTTTAGGAACTTTTGAAGCCTTGCTTCTTCCCTGTGCCTTCTCCGTCCTTCCAGGCCTACCAAAAGAAAAAACACCACAATTAAATGGACAAATAAGAGTTTCATTTTGAGGAACTGTTCCATTGGGTGTAGTCTGATAATGAAACTGGTTTTGCCAGAGGGTTTACTTGTGTGCCTGTGTGCTAGAAATCACAAAGAGTTAACATTTGGTGCTCACAGAGCTATGTAAATGTACAATGCTACCTACAGACTAGATGCATCATGCCCACAGTTTTACACCAAGAAGAAGGGAGAGCTGTGAGTTGCAAGATGTGGTGAGGAACGATCTCACATCCTCTTTCTTCTTGTGGCAATGTAGGAATGCAAGGAGGGCTCCACGTCTAAATAGCATGGAAAGTTTTTCTGCAAATGTCACTGCCTGGTTGTTAATTTGGTAGTGGTGTTCACCTTTGTTTTGTTTTCCAAAAACTTTGAAAAACACAGGATTTATGCAAATGAGATCAATAGCTCTTTCGTGTATTTCAGTCTCTTGTACACTATGTTGTGTGAGCAAATTAAAAACAGATACAATATTTTACGTGCAGTGATATTTGTTGCCTTCCTGTTCTTGATCTCACTCTGTGTAAAGAAGAGTATATTTGAAATCATGCCAATGGCTGCATCAGCCCCGGATCCATGGTATGGTCCAACCATGGATGAGGCAGTATTGATGGGTATTGATGGTATTTGCTGAAGATGTGAATCATCTGTAACAAAATAAATAAGGTACAATCCATAAAAATAATAGCATGATAGTGATGCGATAAACAACCAAGCACACAAGCAAGGATTTTTGCCATCTTTCAATCTCTTCGCTTGATGTGCTTAGAAGCAGGCCTATGGAGCAAATTCCACTCTCTGCAGTTTGCAATTTCCGTTTGTGTACACTTTTCAGGCAATAATTTTCCTGCAGGGATATAATTTCACACCACGCTTTCGCTACAGCTCTTTTTTCTCATTTACCTTTCACCTCAAGCTTACAGAGCAATGAAGGCAATGAGCTGCAACTTTACCTGGATTGTTGGCTACGTGATAACATGGGACAAATCATATTCTAAGCTGGATCACAGCGTACGAGCCTTGTCAGTGAAGAACACGCAGAGTCTTGGCCTCATTCTTGGCTGCTCAGCACTTCACAATGGGGTAATACTTTTCACTCCCCTGCAGACAGGCAGTGGCCACAACCTTACAGGTCTGGGTTTTGCGTGTTGCATCACCGATAGTGTAGTTAGTGGCATCTTGTCTTAAATTTCACAGGAAAAAAGCTAGCGTCGTTTGCAGTGGTTTAACCACCTGGAGAGTCTGTAGCATTTTAAGAAAAAGATTGAAGATTTCAAAGTCAGAAATCGGCATGAGCCCCTCACCTCACTTTGAGAGGAATAGTCTCAAAGCAGACAGACTAAGCAAATAAAGGGTTTTCCATTAATTGGTTTGAATCCGGAGACACAGAGAGTTCCTCTTTCCAAAGTATAGCTTTCGGCACTTAATCTTGTTCAAAACGGCACTGCGAAGTAAAATGTTAAGGTGCCTTGATAAACCTGGTCTCAGATGGAGTATAATGGAATACTTCATGGTGTATACCTCCAGACCACCTCTGCTGTTTCCTTTGCAGGATCTAAGAGATGCTATGTTCAAAGTCTACAGCTCTGAAGACAACAATCTGAACAAATCAAGAAATAGAGACCATGGTAGGAACAGGTTACACCCAAAGATATGCTCGCAAGGCAAGTTCCTCCCAAACAGATTGAAGGAGAAATGTTGTTATTCAAACGGCAAACAAGAGTGTCAAGCTCTTATGTCAGAAGTTGAATCAGGCAAAGGGGAGAAAAGCAGAGCTGTAAAAGTCAAGCACTTGCCACCTTAACTTTGAGAAAGTGTAACAGTGGGGGTTAAGCAAACAATATTACAACAGTGTAAACCTGCAACACTTAAAAAAGTTCTTAAGAAGGTGAAGGCTAGTAGATAAGATACAGAAATTTTAGAGGTAAGTAATAAGATAGTTAGTCATTAATTTTTGCTATCCTTACAGAAAAACTGCATAGATGGTGCAATGCTTTTGAGTTACTGGTCATGCAAAGCACTTGGAAGGATTTGAGGTCTTAACTCCAACTGAGAGAAAAGAAAACCATGTATAGAGCATGTATATATTTTCAGAAATCTTACTGGTCTGCTTTCACATTTTTCTGTGTTGTATTCATACACTAATCTCTGACCACACTAAAGATAAGTAAATATTGAAAGTAAGCCAACCCACACAGTGCCCACGGGTTCACATCCCAGTTTAAAAGGAAACGTGTGCACATGCATCTCCATTCACCCAGCTGGGAAGCAGTAACACGCATCTCCAAGGGCACCGAAGGGAGAGTAGGGGAGGTAAGTGTGCCTGAATTTAGATCTGTGAGTTAAAGGATGCTGTATTACTCTCTCAGTAATAGAGCAGTAGATGTACATTGATCTCTCTTAGACCCTTTTGGAATGCACTGCCAGAAGGCGTTGCTGAGAACACAGGTGTGGAGCTGGTCCATGCTGGAGAGGAGGACAGCCATCCAGAGTAGTGCTATCCCAGTGCTGGTGTGGAAGCAGGGGCTTTTCTGTATCACTCAACAAAGAAATGGGATTCATAGCTGTGAGGCAGTTAACTAAGCAGAGGGAAAGAGTGTGGATGCTGTGGATGTAGGGGATAAACTGGCAGGCACCTTTGTGACTGCACTTGGAGAGAGATTTTTGAAATGCATGTTCGTGATGTGTAGCTGGCATTTAGAAGCAATCCCAAGATGATTTGGCAGAACAAGATCAAAAAAGTTTCTGTGTCCTACATATTAAATGTCTGTCCTCTTTGTTTCCCACAATCTGCTTGCTCTTTTTTCTGTATCAGTGACATTTTTAACTTTTTCTACATTCCTTTGCATTTTTAGCACAAACCTAGGTTTGTGATCACAATTTTAATTTAGTGTACCATTCCCTTGCCTTCTTAACATGGGCTTTTCTTCATTTAAATCTATGATTCACTGGGGGTTGTTTAGATTGTGAAATGCAGGCTCCACTGTGAGGTTGAATCACCTCACAGGCTTTGACATGGGCAGTGGCTCCCCTCTCTCCCCTTGTCCCTCCTGCTGTCCATCGCTTCCCTCCCTGCCCTGGCTATGGTCCATACTGTCAGCACGGGTGGAGGGAGGGCAGTGCAAGCACCAGGGTCCGTTCTCCCAGGTAGGAGATACATCTGACCACATTTTCTTTAGCTGTGGGCCTTTGGCAGTAGAACTGAGCTTGTCCACCCCTCAAAGCAAAGGATTTCTGTGTTGTCTAATGATACCAAGTAAGGTGTTTAAGGGGAGAGGTTAAATCAGATTAATCTCATGAAATAAAAGCCTGTGTTTGTAGTTAGAACTTGGTAGCACTCCATGCCCATGAATTTATCTAGATCAGGGCCTGCCACCATCTTTGTCACATTCTGTTTTGCTGGAATACAGTTTGCTAAAATTTGCCAGCACTGCATTCTTTGCTTGAAATACTCTTGGTTTTTTGTTTGTTTCTGTGAGATGACAACCAAAGAAATCTTCATATTTTCTTATTGCAGTTATTCCCCTGTAGGGACAACAGATTAAGAATGGAACCATCAAAAGAATATCTCTTCGAATACAAAGGGTATTATTTTATTACAAAAACTTCACCGGAGTATGTAGCTTCGCTGGAGGATTTTGAAATCAGAGACAGTGACATATTTCTTTTTACTTACCCAAAATCAGGTAAGAATGGAATTGTTTCTAAAGGCCGTGAAAAGCCTGCCTTTATTCAGTCATCTAAGTGCACAAGTACCTAGGGCTGTTAGCTTTGATTTTATATTGGGATTGTCTCCGAGTATGTGCATCATAGCATTAAGCACAAGCCCTGCATTGCCATGGCCTGAATGGCCAGACACATGGTTCCTGCTCATATCCAGCCAAATTGGTCATACTCATTCTTGGACTCAGTCTTGTAGGTGTATTCAGAGTAAGCTACGCACAAACCAAACCCACGACCTGAGCCTCACAAAACACACAGAGCTATGGTATGGTTGGTTGCATGATTGTTGGAGAGGATTGCGGGGTATGTGGCATGATTTTGGGGCTCACATGGAAGGTGGGCTGGGGGATGCTACATCCAAATTACAGCCAAGCATAAGATCGGAGCAAATATGAGTCAATGATGTATAACTCCTTTCAAGGATGATGAGGTACTATTTACCTACACAGCAATATGGGACATTAGTGGATGAATTTTACATTCCTATTTCTGAAGCAAACGCAACTGTTCCACCACCTGCTTTGGTGTTGTCTTACGTGAAATGTAAAGCCTTGATATGCCTAGACCTGTATGTTTCCATACAGATTCACTTTGTGCTCTAAAACTGGTGTACCCATTTTTTGGGACTGCATTTCTTTAGTGATTAGTAATTAATGACTTGATATACTAAGCAGCGATTTATGACTAAAGCTTTGACATCTCTGGTACCAATCTGTGCTTGTACTTTCAAAGCCAATGCTGTCCTTCTCTGCTTGTGTTCTTGGGAACCTCTGCCATTAACATTTGGTTGTCTTCAGCAGCACTCAAGACACAGCCTTCAGATAACATAACCAGTGTTTTGTTAGCATATGTAATTTTCCTAGGATCACTGAACATCTTGTTGGAATTGACTATTCCCTCAGGTAGCCAATCAAATAGCTGAGGCAGAAAGATATTCTTGAGTGAAGTCCAGAAGGAGTGGTGGGGAGCATTAGGTGGGGTCATGGTGAGGGCAGATGTGATACCAGAAGCCTGTGGAGAGGTCATAAGTGACAGAACAAGGGGACAGGGATTCCAGGCGATGCTAGCTCGTCATCAGGCAGCACCAGGCTGAGCTGGATGAGGAGGTCAGAGAGGGAGAATGAGAAGGCATATTTTAAGGGTTAAAGACAGTATGGCACAGAGATGAGCCCATGTTTGGAAGTAAGAGTTTCATGCTGCAAATGAAGGGGCTACCCTAGGACAGGACGAAGTTGGAAGATTATTTTGAGTTATGAATTGCACAGAATGTCATCTTGCCCTCATTCAAAACTTTTCCTCTGTTCTGCAGCACCATCCTTTCTGCCCCAGCAGTTATCAGTCTAAGGCACCCTCCAATCCTTCTGCTGACTCTCTACCACAGCACAGAAAAGTCATCCAGGTTGATTATGCTAAGCAGAGCAAGTCTGTCAGCAGAGCTGTGAAAGCACTGGGTATTGTGCCTCTCAATCCTAGGGCTCTCTCTTTTTCTTGCCCACTGACTTGAAATCACAATATGCATACAGTCTAATCTCCAGAATCAAGGTCTTCCTTCCCAGGTGACGTCTTCACAATTCAGCTTAATTCTCAGCTGCTTTCTTTCTCTGGAGTTCTTCAGGGTAACCTACAGCAATAATTCAAGGCTCTTCCCCATTGATTTTAATTCTCTCGTGTGGCCCACGGAGATGCAGCAATTCATGTTGCCACAAGACAGTGAGGACATATATAATTAATATGGAATTTTAGTATCCTGGGTGAAGGAACTGAAGGTTTTGTTTATGGCCATGGCTTTTCTGCAGGGACAAAACAAAAATATGCTTCCCTTCTGCACTCAGCAGTCACCAAGACAAAGTTTGTTCTCCTCAGTATGTCAGGTTGTATCTATATTTACAAAGTCAATTTCATTACAGCTGTGCAGAAGCTCTCTTCATGACAGTATACTATATTTAATTTTTAATATATCAAGTACGGTCCAAATAAAAAGGTTTCCTTCTCAGGGACTGTGTGGACTCAGAACATTTTGAGCTTAATACTTCATGAAGGCCACCGTAATGGAACAGAAAATATGGATACTATGGAAAGAATCCCATTCCTGGAATACAATGTACAAAATATAGATTATGCAAAGCTTCCTTTGCCTCGCGTTTTTGCCAGCCACCTGCCTTACTACTTAGTCCCAAGAGACCTGAGAAACAAAAGAGGACGTGTAAGTGTTATCCAGAATTTACCTAACGAGATTGTCACCTTCAAATGGTTTTCACATGTTTTTAGAGGGACCTGCATGGAAAACTGCACTGATGGTCAGGGTCATGGAGTCCTTTACTATCTCTGAGACAAGCCTCCTTGTTGTTTTGCAGGTCATTTATGTTTCCAGGAACCCTAAGGATGTTATGGTTTCTTACTACCACTTCTCCAAATACATGAACACACTAGAGGATGTACCAGATTTTAACCTTCACATGGAGAGATTTTTAGCTGGCAAAGGTAGGATGTCTTTTTTACTAAGCAGTCTAAACCCTATTCCATGACCTCTAGATTTAATGGAGATTAATTATATCAAAAAGTACCAATTATCAGCATCCTCATCTATGCTGTGACCTGAATTCAAAGCTGCAGAAGGGTGTCTCAGCTTGACACCATCTTCTGCTGAAAGCTGGTCCCAACAACATGCAAGCTTCTCTTAAGACTTTCTGCACTTGGTTAGTGGAGATGAACCACAGGAAGACACTATACAGCAAAGATAGAGGTAGTGTTTTACTTGTGCCGGTATGGGTTCAGATCACTAGAAAAAAAATGAAGAGAATTACCACAATTCCCACAATGACTTTGCGTATGGAGCCCTCCTATTCTCAGAAAATATTATTTAAAAAAACCTAAAACATTTTCAAAGATGTAAATGACTGTTCCTCTTGTTGTTGTACTGCTAGCTGTTAATGGGATTTCTCTCCTTTTTGCCTTGCTAAGTACTTGGAAGTTCATGGTCGGATCATGTTTCAGGCTGGTACAGTCATGCAGAGGATTTCAATATACTCTTCCTTACCTACGAAGAAATGAAAAAGGTGAGGTCGATCACTATCACTGTAGTCAGGATATTCTCTTTGTATACTGAGTGCATTTTCAGACAGCTCTTTATAATTACAATTTATATTGGAAAATGCTGAGTCCATTGTGGACTAAATTCAAATTGAAGCTTCTGAGAGGAGAAAGTAATTTGACTCATTGGTTCTTTGCAATGTCTAGGCAATGATTAGCTAAAACACTTTCCAATATGAAAGAAGTTATGTTCACTGTCATCCCAAAAGCCCCGTTTTGCAACAGTGCCCCATTTTGCAACAGTACAGAACAAGATTTTTCTAGGTACCATCAATGGGAATGTTGAGCTCATAAGGACAGTTCCAACAAAGGAAAGAACTGCTAAACAGGAAGGTCTTTAAAGTACTTGAGGAGCTCTGCAATTGCTGAGCACAAGCATCCAGCTTAGTGGCTGTCCACACCTTTTTGTGAATCCTCATTTCTATGAGGGTGCCATCCTTCTCCTCATGGACAAGCTCCAGAGCATCCCAGCCATGACAGCACAGCCCATGTCACCTGCCACTGCACTGCTTCCTCAGGATTGCTCAGGCTGAGTCCCTCGTTAGGACAAGACAACTGACAAGAAGCCCAAGGGCTGAGCACCTTGACAGTGACAGGCACAGTTCTAGGGGTGACTCTGCCAGGGCATCAAACGCAAGATGCAGGCTGGGTTTGCAGCGTGGGGAGCAGAACCCAGAATTCCCTGTCTTCAAGGACACGGTGCTGCAGTGAGCTACAGCATTGCTGCTCTCCCGTATTCAACTGATGCAAGGCTCACATAAAAACAATGGTTGTGATCGCAGCCAAATATATGTCCTTTATTAGGGTGTATTCCACTACTGCACGCAGTTGGCTTTTCCCTTTATCAAGACTCTTCAAATTGACATTATTGCAGGATCTCAGAAGCGCTGTGCTGAAGATCTGCAACTTCCTGGACAAGAAGCTGAGCGAAGAGGAAGTGGACAGTGTTGTGAGACAGGCTACATTTGAGAACATGAAAAAAGACCCCAGGGCAAACTATGAGAACCTGCCAGATGACATGGTAGCCAAAGACAAGGGTAGTTTCCTTCGAAAAGGTAAAGTGGAAGCAGTCCAGTGCAACAACTATTTGATCTCACGTTTCTTGGTAGGAGGTGAACCTGGGGTTTCTAGTCTCAGCTGCAATGCCCCATTTTCCGAGGGAGAGTTCAGGTTAGTGGCAAGTAAACTTTACAAGAACAGCTTTATTGTCATGGCATCAGTGATTTTACCGTATTTTCCTGAGGATAATAAAGAGGTAATGTTCTCTTGATTGTAGGGTGAGTTGTAACAGGCTTGTCAGATACCGTAATGATTTAAGGGTTGTACTGAATGAGGGGTAAGATCATACTTTTTTTAACTTGGTTCCCTTTTAAGGCTAGAGTTACCTTAATTGGGTGTGCATAGACTTTCTGGACCAACTACTGTCTGAATCCATCCCTGGCCTCCTGGCTATTGTGAGGATGTCCAGGACGAAACAGGGAGGTGATGGGGAAGCCAGAAATAATTCCCAAGAGTAGCGCTCCCTGTTTGCACAGGCTTCAGTGGGGTGCATGTTCTGCTTCTCACCTCTCTGTGCTGTTTTTTTCCTCAGGTACTGTTGGAGACTGGAAAAACATCATGACAGTGGCACAGAATGAAAGGTTTGACAAAGTTCTGAAAGAGAAAATTAAGGCCCTGCCCATCAAATTCATCTGGGATATTAATGATGAAATGTAGGCTGCTTTTGAGTTTCATCATGCTCTGGTCTCTATGTGGGATAGATACTTTCCCCGTATCTGGTTCTGGAATGAGAAGAGACATCCATTTTCAGCTCTGTTATAGAAATCATAACAATGACAACTCAGTGGCAAAATGTGATTTGTCTGCAGAAGCTACTCAGTTTCATCAGTTTCCTGTTTGTAATTTTAGAAGGTACTTCAACGAGCTTCATTGGTAAAACAGGCTTCCTTTCTTCATGTTTGCTTTTACTCTCATTGGCATTTAATGCTACCAGAGTTGTAGTCAACTGAGTGAAGATAGATTGGTGTTGCTAAAATCTTTCTGAAAAATCTTTCACTTGTGCCTTTCATGAGGCTTCTTTTGGTAGAACCTTCAACATCCAGACTGGAAGGAAGACTGACCAGCTGTATGGTTATGCTTTGATATGCTAGAGTTCCTGTTTCCTATATGAACACTGATATTCAAATATTTNAAATCTAACAGCTCTACTCCTGACATGCATCTAGTCTATGATATATTCACCTTTGTAGACAGTAATGCCTTTTGTGTTGCTTACAAAGGCAGTTCCAACTCTCACTCCTTTATCAACTCTGACCATTGAAACTACTTACAAACTGGAGCTGCAGTTCCTCTCCAGGTACACACTGTTAAGTTGCTGATGCATCTCTGTCCCCTTTTTTGTCCCTCCAAAGATCTCTCCCTCTCAGCACAGCCTCTTGCAGGAGGGCAGAGGGCAAGGAGAAAACTTATTTCTCCGACTTTAAAATAAGGAAGCCAAAGAGAAAGAAACTGTCAAAAGAAAAAAAAAAAAAAAAGTCATATACCAGCCCTAGATTCTGTTTGCTGTAAAGCAGATCATTTTCCATTCATAATTTGGGTGCAAGATCATAGGCTTTGCAGCATGCCTGAGATTGTACTCCTACAGCATGTTGATGTGGTGGGCACCATCCTCTCAATGTTAATGGAGCTCAGGCACCAATTACTCAAAAGGTTCAGCACGATCAAAACTAAATTAGCTCTGGGCGTAAAGAGTGGACTTAGTTAAAAACTGTTAGCACCATGGCTTCAAATTACTAAAATTTCAGCAAAGTTTATCTCTTCATTCCCAGGTCAAGAACAAGAAAAGAACAGTCACAATGTTTGTATCAACGGTGAACAGCAATAAGCACTCAAAGAACAGTGAATGTTTCAAGAAACCAACTTTTCTGACCTGCTTTCTGGTAAAGTCCATCACATAATGTAAATTAAAACTGCTTCCTCAAATTAAAGGATGATGTGATTAAAAAGGTGGACACCTGGTGTTGCCTTCCCCCATACTACTCCTGGAGAAGCATATCCCCCTGGCAGAGGGTAATCCCTCTGGAATCCCTGAGGCACTGGGAAAATACTGTTAGTCCTAGGCACATATATATCCCAGCTAAAAGCAGAAACAGATGTAACACTGCCAAAGGCTTTCCTATGGGTTCACTTAGCCCAACGCCACCCTGTTATTAAAAAATTGATTATGTCCTCTGTTGCCTTTTGATTTCAACTTATTCCTAAAGACCTAGAGAATTTTTCAATCATTTGCAAGGGCTCAACCTCAGCACTAGGAGGAACATCATGTCATAACAATATCCTCTAGATACAAACCTTCATTCACCTTGACGGTCTCAAAGGCTGCACCAAGCTCTGACCCTACAGTCACACCAGCTGGTCCATGGCAGTCTCCTGGATTTTTCAGGCTTCTTTAAATCAAAGAGTATTTTCAAATGCAGCAGCAGAAGATACAATATGTATTGGTAGCCTGTTCCATGTACTATGGATGGGGATATCTCCACGTACTGAAGAACTGGGGAGAAAACTCGGTTCTTTGTCACTCTTGTCCTCTCGTGCAGGCTGGCAATATAGTGCTTGTCAGGTGGCAGGTGAGGCCATGGCTGACCTGCGGTTTAGCTCAGTATCGGGCTTTCCAGCTGCGCAGGTGAATTCCAAGAGTGTATAACTTTTTAACTTTTAAATGTGTACTTTGACTCAGAAGCCAAAGTTGGCTGTTAAGATATGTGTTTATAAGGTACCTAAATAAATTATGTCATCATAAAATAACCTCCAGGATTTTTTCGAATCATAGAATTGTTTAGTTTGGAAGGGACCTTTAAGATCAGGTACCCTTCCAGTACCTACTGGGGGCCTAGAGGAGGGATGGGGAGGCACTCTTTATTAGGGAGTGTAGTGACAGGATGAGAGGTATTGGTTTTAAATGTAAAGCGGGGAAATTTGGATTAGATATTAGGAAGAAATTCTTTACTGTGAAGGTGGGGAGACACAGTAACAGATTGCTCAGAGTGGAGGCCCCTTCCCTAAAAATGTTCAAGGCCAGGCTGGATGAGGCTTTGAGCAACCTGGTCTAGTGGGAGGTGTCTCTGCCCATGACAGNTCCCTGCCCATGGCAGGGGGGTTGGAATTCAATGATCTTTAGGGTCCCTTCCAACCCAAACCATTGTATGATTATACAATTCTATGATAATTGAGTCCAAACTAACAAGCAAAAATTTTTGCCATCTTTCCAGTCTCTTCCCTTGCTCTCCTCAGCAGCAGGGCTATGGATTGAATTCTACTCTATGCAGTTTGCAATTTTCTTTTGTGTGTGCTTTTCAGACAATAATTTTCATCTCACAGATTAATTTCATAGAATTCTTTTTGTTGAAATGGAGCTTTAAGATTACCAATTCCAGCTGTTAACCTAACACTGCCAATTTACCACAAGACCATGTCCCTCACCACCACATCTGCATGTATTTGAAATACCTCCAGGAATGGCAATTCAAGCCTGAGCAGCTTGTTCCAAGCTTTGATAACCCTTTCCATAAAAAACTTTTTCCTAATATCCTTCCTGAACCTCCTTTTATGCAATGTGAGGCGATTTCCTTTTGTCCTATCACTTGTTACTTGGAAGAAGAGACCAAAGCCCTCCACGCTGCCACCTCCTTCTGGATAGTTGTACAAAGTGATGAGGTCTCTCCTCAGCCTCCTTTTATCCAGGCTAAACAACCTTAGTTCTCTCAGTTGCTCCTCAGAAGACTTGTGCTCTAGACTCCCCACCAGCTTTGTTGCCCTTCCCTGGACACACTCCAGGACCTCAATGTCTCTTCTGTAGTGAGGGATCCTGTCACTACAATGAATGACGGATACTCTCTCCCCACCTCTCTCTCCAAGGAGGAGAGGGAGGGAGAGAGAGAGACTTATGGCTTTAGAAAAAACTAAACTACTGTCAAGAAATATTATAACAAAATGCCCTATAGACTTCTGTGGGTCTTGATCCCTTCAGCTTTTCTAGGGGAGAAGCTCTAATTCCTACCTGGCCATTCCCAGGCACTTCTGTAATTTCTAGGCCATCAATATCCCTTGCCTCTTTGCTGTCCCATGGCACGCCATTCCTTACCTCTACTGGGATGGCAGATCCAAGGACCTCACTAGTACACTGTCACACCAACATTGATGTGTCGCCCAGACTTGTCTCTAGTGAGACTGGATTTATCCCTGTCCCTGTTCAAATCTAGTTTAAAGTCCTTTTGATGAGTCCTGCCAACTCCTGTGCAAGGATCTATTTCCCAGATTGAAACAGGTATACTCCTGTCTGTCTCCCTCAGGCCTGGTGTTGTGTAATCCAACCAATGGTCTCAAAAACCTGCTGTGACACCAGGCTCAAAGCCAGGTATTCATCTGTTGGGTCTTCCTGTTTCTTCCCTCATCATTCCCTGCAACCGGAGGGTGCTGCACGGGGTAGGAACTTGTCACCTTTGTGTCATATTCTTCAGATTGCTATGTTCAGCCAGGCACAGAGAGGGTAGGGAATCCTCCAGTATCATAGGCATAGACATAGACATAGACAGTATCATAGAATCATAGAATAGTTTGGGTTGGAAGGGACCTTCAAGATCATCTCGTTCCAACCCACATGCCATGCCTGGGGACAACTCCCACTAGACCAGGTAGCTCAAAGCCATCTCCAACCTGATCTTGAACACTTCCAGAGAAGGGGCATCCACAACTTCTCTGTACCTTGCCCTGGCTCCTGGCAGGGCTCTCTGTTCTTCCTTGGGTGTCCCTGTCTATGGAAAACCCCTTTTCCACCTCAGTCCAGTGCCCAGCCACAGCAATTACCACTGCTGCTGTGTTCCTCCTGACACCACGCTTTCGCTACAGCTC
>VXBJ01005646.1:19368-36200 GCA_013400055.1 Nycticryphes semicollaris
AGCGACCGGCTGCCCGGGCCTCCAGCCCCCCAGGGGTACCCCATCAGGTAAGGAACCCGCAGGCATGGTACCCAGAGAGCGGGCAGGATGGGGCACGGCACCCAGAGAGCAGGCAGGGCGACTGTGTGCCACACAGTGGTGCAGGCAGGGTGAGAAGGGGTGCAGAGTATGGGCAACCTTGCCTGGGAAGAGATGGGGAGGAAAGAGTCTCTGATGGAGCCTGCGAGTCAAGGGAAGGAGCCTGCCCTCCCTCCGCATCCCAGCTGCGGCCGTGAGACTCACTTACCCCCGTGTTTGCCACTTCCTTGTCACCCCCTTCCACCCGCAGCGATGCAGGAAAGAGACTTCTGCCTGACTTCTCCCTTCTCCCCGGTCAGCCCATGCCCAACAGCTCCCTCACCTTGCTGCCCCAGGTCCCCCCCCACACCCCTTCCCAAGGGACAAACCCAGCTCTCCTCTCCCCGTGCTGGCAGAGCTGCCCCCCGGGTGCACAGCCCCTCCGAGCAGGGGACCGAGCAGTTTGCAAAGGGGGGATTAGAGTTTGTGCTGCAGCCAGTGATGGGCTCCCAGCTCCCGTAAGCCCTAGGGGGGGCTTTTCCAGCGGGAAAACCATCCCAGCCCCCTTGTGTGCTCACCCACGGACCCGGCTCCGGTGTAATCACCAGCCCTCTCGTCTCCCCGAGCTGCAAAGCGCTCCGTGCCGTAGGAGCGGTATCAGGCAGGCTTTGGATGCCGGAGGAGAGCAGGTACCGGGAGCGGGATTCAGTTCGCCTGCCTGCGGGGAGCCGGCAAAGTGCGGTGGCGTTAGGCTCCGGGAGGACACGGGGAGCAGCAGGGTGCAGGGGGGGCGGCTGGGGTACAGCCCCTGCCCCAGGGTGAGGAGGGACCGGGGCTGCAGCCCTGCGCAAAGCTGAGCAGCAGCAGAGCTGGACGGGCAGGGAGGGCTGAGAGGAACAGGGGCAGCAGAGCAGCACAGGGAGAGCAGCTGGGGTGCAAAATGAGCTGCTTGAGCAGCTCTGGAGTGAGCAATGGCTTGGGGGGACATGGAACTGTCCCCTGCTGCCTTGAGGCTCCTTCGGAGCTGGGTGGACCCCAGCAATAGGGTGGGGGTACCTGGATTAAAGTTTGCCCCAGCAGCTGAGCTTCAGCAATGCAAACCACAGGGTTCACATGCCTCAGAAGCACAACTGGAGTCCTGGTTTGTACCTGGCTGGAGGGAGGGCTCAGGGGTAGAGCACCCAGGGCTGCCAGTGATGGCTGCCCACTCTCCTAGAGCTCAGAGCTTGCCTGGTGAACCGGCAAAGAGCCACAGCTTTGGCAGGAGCAAAGGGCATCTCCTCCTCAAAGAGCATCTCCCACAGCAGAGCTCAGGCTCTCCCACCACTGCTCTCTGTCCATGCTCCCCAGGGTTCAGCCCATGTCCAGCTCTGCTCCAGCTGCCCCAGGGATGAGCTGGCTCTTCTCCTTCCCCCCCTGCAGGCTGCATCTGTTGGAGCTCTGTCTCCCACACCCAGCACAGCCACTCGCCTGTCCGGCTGGCTGAGGAGGCTGGGGATGCTTGGGGGAAGAACGATGGGCACAGGGACTGCAGGGACCCACAGCCCCAGGGTGACAAGCAGCCCACGGCACCAAAGACCTGGCCCCCATGGGGCACAGTGGCCAAGCATTGAGCAACTGCCTGAACCAGTGTAGGACATGCAGAGCCCAGCTCAGCTTTGTACCTGGGAGGCAGAAGTGCCTCAGTTCCTGCCTGCGGCTCCCTCCCCAGCTCCAGAGTAGGTTTGCAAGTGAAGCTCCACTTGTCCCGAGCACCTCCCAGCCTTGCAGCTTCTCCTCTCCTTACGAAGGAGTGGTTTGAAGATATCAGGACCTCCAGGCCCATGGATGTCCCCAAGGGGACATCGATAACCAGGGCAGCTGCCACCTGGTCGACAGGAAGATGTCCTGCAGCTTCCTGAAAGCCTTGTCAAGAAGATCCAGGAGCCCAAGACTACACAGTGGAAGGCAGAAAACTCTGGAGCCACAAGGGCTGTGGCCATGGTGGGGTAGGAATGTGTGGCAGAGGTATCTGCAGGGCTCCATGCCAGGAACTGGGCAAGCAGAGGCAGTGCTGCTGTGCTGGAGGGGGACTTGCAGGGACCCACATCCCAGTTTGGAATGTTGCTGGGGCCGCTGGGTGAGCGTTTCCCTCCTCTCCCCACCGCAGGTTGCCAGGTAACACAACCTGCCAGCAAAATGCTGTGGGACTTGTAAAGCTGCCACCGCTCAGGGTCCTGTGGTCAAAAGCAGAGGGGGTCACTTGTGAAGGGAATTGGTCCCCGGTTCCTGGTGCCGGTGGGAGGGCAGCGATGCTGGGACTCGCAGGCTGGAAAACAGCTGGATGCAGCTCCTGGGCAGAGCTGTGGGATTTTGGTGTATTTAAGCCCAGCTGGGATTTGTGTGGCTGTGGGAAACAGCATCGATCGTGCACGACTCTGTTCCTGAAACCACTAATGCTCAGAAGGGTCCCTCAGCCATCCCAGCCCATCAGTGCATCCTGGCAGGCACCTTTTGAGCTGGTGACATCAGCGTGGTGGGAGCAGCAGCGTGTGGGACAGGAGGGCGCAGAGCTCGGGAGCTGAAGGTGCTGCAATAGCCAGGACAGATGTGGGGACACGGACCCTGCTCACCCTGTGGATCCCAAACTACTCGACACTGGCCTCCAGTCAGCAGCCATCCCGCCTGTCACTTCTCCGCTCGCAGTGTGCCAAGGGGCTGGGCAGAGCCCAGGTTTTAGGTGTCCACATTGAGGATGTCAGTGATAGGCATCTCCTACCTCTGTCTGCCACTGTCCTGCTGCTCCCGGGGGCCACTTGTGCCCCTGAGCCAGGGCTCTGTGTCTGCAAACACAGGGCAAACTCCTCTGCCCTCTGCTTGCTGAGAGATCCCCTTATTGCCTTTGACATCTCCTTTTAACGCACACCAAGGGGCTGAGCCTGGGGCTGCCTCATTACGGAGGTCCCCGCAGGGTGGCTTCCCATTCAGCCCAGTGCCATTTGCATCTCCAGTTTCACTTCGTGGGCTGGGGAGGAAACCCAGAGCATCCTCCCGTGGCTGATGGGCCATCCGTGGCCCCCCGGCCCCTGGCCGGCCATCCCTGCCGCAGCCAGGGTCACCTTAATGCAAATGGTTGCGGGAGCGTGAATGAAATGAAGGGTGCTTGAAGGAAGGTGTCACTCCAGATAGATGTGCACAGGAGGGGACAGGGCCTGGGAAATCTTTGCAGATGCAGCAATTTTCCCCTCGTTTCTGGGGAAAGTAGTCTTTGTCTCTCCAAATCTGCAGTTTTCTGGCAGCCCTGCAATTCTTTGTGACAGCCGTGGCCAGGGTCAGGGGAAAATCACAGCCTCTGTCCTGCAGGTGTAATGAGAAGGGGAGGTGGTAGGGGTGTGGGGGGGGCTGATGGGGCTGGGTGGCAGCTCGCTCCATCCATGTTGATGTCGTTGGTACTTCTTGCTTTGCAAGGAGAAAAGGCTCTTGGTGTGCACGGAGCAGCTCCTGTGGGCTGAGCCAATGGGTCCCTGTTGTGGCAGAGCTGTCGAAGGAGCTTGGGGGGTCAGAGACCTTTCCTGCAGCGACACCCCCTCGCCAGGAGGCTCTGGGATGGGCTCGAAGATTTTGAGAGTGGCTCTGCTCCCCTATGGCAGGCAGAGAGGGTGCAAAGGGATGGGGATGCGTGCCCCCCTGGCAGTTGGGAGATACCCCATGCAGAGCAGGTCCTTGTGATGCTCAGGGACAGGTGACTCCAGCATCAACCTACAGCCTCCCCTTGCCGGGAACAGCCCCTGCCTTCCCTCGCTTCCTTGCTTTCCCTACTCCAAGGGACACTGGGGGTATCCCTTTTTTCCCTTTTTCTCCCCGTATTTGTGCCCAGGGTGGCACAGAGCTCTGCACTCACCTCCCAGGGAGCCAGGGCTGCTCTGACGGAGTATCACCACCTTAAATAAAACATGCCAGTGGGAGGAGGCGGCCACCACACATTCACTCTCTTTATTATTTCATAGCACCAGCTCCCCGGTGGGTTTCGCTGCTTTGCTCTCTGAGCGCTTGCCCGTGGCCTCTGCGTCCCTGGTGGAACCACAGGGCTCCCCCGGGGTGCCCGCATTCCCTCCTCTGCCACCACCCCCATGTCCAACATCACCTCCCTCGTTGCTGGAACTGCCCCCACCCCCACCCCAGGCAAAGCTTGTGAGGGTTTGAACCCACCTCTTGGATGAAGGGGAGAGGGATGGGTCTGTCCGGTTGGGTCCTGAGGGTGTCCGTCTCTCTGTCCACAGAGGATGAGCTGTGGGTACGTCCTGTGCACTGTCCTGCTCTCAGTGGCCGTCCTCCTGGCAGTGACGGTCACGGGGGCCATCCTCTTCATGAACCACTACCACACGCCTGTCACCGAGTCGCCCCCCGTCATCAGCACCAACCCCGAGGAAGCCAACGCGTTGGTCACCATTGAGAAAGCCGACAGCTCCCGCATCAACATCTTCATTGACCCCAACTGCCCGGACGCGGCAGGCACCTTTGGGCGCCTGGAGGGTCTGCAGACCTCCCTGCTGCGTGCCGTCACTGACCATGATGCTGAGGCCAAGGCCACCAAGAGCCAGCAGAAGGCCCTGCTGGTCACGGTGGCGGATGAGGTGGCCAAGCTGCTGACGCACGCTGTGCAGCTGCGCGCTGACTGCGACGGGCTCAAGAAGGGGCACAGCGCCATGGGGCAGGAGCTCAGTGCCCTGCAGGGAGAGCAGGGCAGGCTCATCCAGGTGAGACGGGGCTGGGGGTGCCGCACGATGCTCCTTGGGGACAGAACCCGCCCTGTCCCCATGTCCCTGGCAGCACGGCTGCTTGTAGCCCCTGTCCACAGTGTCCAGGGGAGACCTCCAGCAGAAGGAGCTGGGGTTTAAGGCGAGTGCTTGGGAATTACAGATTAGGAAGCACAACTTCAGCTCCAGCTCATCAGCCATCTGCATCTTGCCACCCAAACTGCCCCGGTACCAGCGAGCTGGCTGTGCAGCCTCCCACGTTGTGGGTTTTCCAGCTCTGGGTCTGGTTTAGGGCCTCTGAGCAGAGCTGAGCACGGCACAGGACTATCCCAAAGGCAGTCCGTGCAGCAATCACCCCTGCCTTATTTACAGTCCCCAAAATTTCCCAGCTGCTGAGCTGTGTTGAAATGCTCACCTGGGTGTGCTGGGGGTCTGACAGGCTTTGTAGCAAGACCCAGGATATGGCTGGATGTTCGGATCTGGGTCCGGTCCTCCTGGTGCTCGTTTTCCTCCATCCAGGGCTCCTCCATCCCTGCTGCTTCACTTTGCTCCCCATCCGGCTGCTCTGCAGCCACCACCCCATGTCACTTGCCTATCCCAGGTCACCTCAGGAGACAGTGAAGAGCTGGCGGCTGTCTCAGGACACAGCTATTCCTGCCGCCTCCGTGATCCCATCCCTTGCCCAGAGATGCTCTCTATCCCACGGGGTGGCGGCACCAACGCACCCTGGTTGGGGGATTTCTCAGCTCTGGTGGCAATGGGTGCTATCTGGACCCTGACCCAGGGTCAGAAGGCACCAGTGGCATCTGCTTTTATGTCCCCACCAGCCCACACCCAGGGCTGCTGCCTGCAGACACTTGGGGAGCTGTGGGAACGGGCAGAGCACCCTCATGGTGGGGTGGTCAAGGGGCTGGAAGGGGTTTACCATGTTTAACCTTGTCCCCTCCATGTGTCCCCTGCCCACAGCTGCTCTCGGAGAGCCAGACCAACATGGCTCGGCTGGTGAGCTCTGTCAGCGATGTCCTCGACACGCTGCAGAAGGACCGTGGTGGTGCCCGACCCCGGCTCAAGGCTGACCTACAGCGAGCCCCAGCCAGAGGAGCGCGGCCCCGGGGCTGCTCCAATGGTGAGACAACATCCTCTTGGTCCCTGGGGAGGGAGATGCACCTGGGGATGCTCTTGGCAGGTCTCTATCTAAGAAGAAGGGAGAGAGAAAACCACCTGAAATGGGGGAAACCAGCCTGGAGAAGGGATTTAATACAGTAAGGGGGCCAGCAAGAAGACGGGGGAAATGGAGCCAGGAGGGAGATGGAAAGTTGTGCCCTAGAAGGGGTTTTCTCACCGTGTGGCCCCTAGTTGTCCCTAAAGCAGCCAGCAAAGATAGTACAAAAGCCACCTCACACCCCTGCAGGCCCACCCGGTCTCCACACAGGCGTAGCTGGGGCAAAAGCAGAGCAAGAAGCGCCCGTTCGCATTCCTTCGGGTGCAGAGGGCAGCGCTGCGTGGGACTCAGAGTAAACAGTCACATTCATCATCATTTGGTTAAGATGAAGCTGAGTAAGACTGTCCCGGGGCTGGGAGCATGTGCCCACACTGCCTGCAGCTCCCCCCAGACATTGGCTTCCTCCTCTCCAGCTGGGTCCTAGCCTGCCCTTGCTGTCACATGGGGACATGGGCTTGGTCCCTGCTGGCTGCCCAGGCCCCCAGGCACCGCTTGCCGTGAGCATCAGAGGATGGAGGGAAAGAGCAAGGCAGCACTGAGCCGCCAACAAGAGCTGGCAGTGAGGTTGAGAGCCTAAAAGAAATGGCAAGACATTAAATTAGATCATTAATTAACCAGCTTTGCTCTTGTCCCACCCCATCCCAATGCCACGCTGCAGGCTCCCGGCCCCGAGACTGCTTTGACATCTATGCGAACGGACAGCAAGAGGATGGGATTTACTCCATCTTCCCCACACACTATCCCTCTGGCTTCCAGGTCTACTGTGACATGACGACTGACGGGGGTGGCTGGACGGTGAGTTGCTGCTATGTGGGGGCCTACCAGGTGATGCCACCGCTGGCCACGGGCTGTGCCCACGCTGGGAGATGTCACTCTTGGTGCTTGGATGTGTCATTGGGGTGGGAGATAAATGCTAATGGGGTCTGGCGATGCACAGGGTGCCTGGTTCTGCAGGGAAGGGAATAAACAGGCTTGTTGGCGTGCCAAAGCCTAACAGCCTTGTCCCAGAGCCCAGCAGCCCTGTCCCAGGCTTGGGAAGCTTGGCTGGAGCTAGATGGTGGCTTCCCACAGGGATCTGGATGCTGTGGCTGGAGTTCATCTTTCTCAGCAGGAACAGCGCCTGGCTGGGGCACAGTGTAGCTGTGGTCATGCCATGGGGTGAATGAGCTGAGCTTTGCCCCATCCTTGTGGTCCTGGTGAGCTGAGGCTGGGGCTGAGGACAGACCCCAAACCCAGCTCATTTTGCCTTATAAAGCCAGGGTGCCTGGGGCGCCTGTGATGCCCTGCTGATTCACTCGCTCCCTGGCCGCCCTGTCCAATTTGCTTTGCTGCAGCAGCTGCAACAGCCCCGTAATCACAGTAACAGGGGCAGGGAATGGAGGGGACGGGGGGACACAGCAATGTCAGCCCCAAGCCCAGAGATCCCCCTCACCTTGGGGGCCCTTTGGGCGCAAGCAACCCCTGCTCAAGAGGGAGGGCATTGCTCAGGTGCGATGGGGGTCCCTGGGGAGGGGGTGGGGGGCTCACCAGGACGGGAGGGGGGACTTGCAGTCTCTCCTCTGAGGACACACTGGGTGAGCAGAGCCGAGCTGGCCAGTGCCCCTCCAGCTGGGTGTTCCAGAAGACAAATCCCCACGATCTGATTCCCCTAAGCAGCTTTGATCAGTGCCAGGAGGAAGCTTAGCCCCCCTGCCCCTGGGGGGCTGATGAGCCTTCGGCCTGCCCAGAGCCCACCCCGAGTGGGAGCAACCTGTCATGCACAGGTCGGTACCAGCAGCTCCAGTGGGGAAACTGAGGTATGGCACAGTGCTGGGAACCCCAGCTCCTGGGAGGGGGTCACAGAGGGAAAAGGAAGGACCTTGCTCACTCTGCAGGGTGAGGAGGATCCTTGCACACCCCATGCACAGCCTTTACCAGCCCCAGCCGTGCTCCAGCACTGCCTGAAGAGCAGCCCAAGGTGATTAGCGAGACAGTCAGAGGCTTATTTAAAGCTGCTGCAGCCGGGAGGGCTTGTGTTGGGCTGGAGAGGGGGCGAAGCAAATGATTTTACACCCAGCAGCACCATGGGGGCTGGCAGGGTGGCTGTCACGATGCTGCCTGCACCACCCTGGTTCTGCCCTGCCCTGGGCAGAGGAGCCAAACCAAGTCCCAATTCCCACCATTCTGGAGATGTGTGCATCCAGAGCAGGGCCAAGGGTGCTTGTCCCAGGCTCCCATTTCTTGGGGCTGCTTCGCAGCACTGGCTCCCCTTGTCCCAGGCTCCCAGTTCCTTGGGGTGCAGGGGGTGCCTCAGCCATCTCCCGTGGGGCTGGGAGGGGTGGGGGGTGTCTCCTTGGAGCTCCAGGTAAGCCATGGCATGGCTGGATACCGTGGTGGAGAGCCTGGGAAATTTCCCTCCCCTTCTCCTTCTCCTTCTCCTTCTTCTATTTCTCCTTCTCTTCTTCTTCTTCTTCTTCTTCTTCTCCTTCTCTTCTTCTTCTTCTTCTACTTCCTCTTCTCCTTCTCTTCTTNTCTACTTCTTCTTCTCCTCCTTCTCCTCATCCTCCTCATCCTTCTCCTCCTTCTCCTCCTTCTCTGGAGCGATTACTCCTGACATTTGGGCTTATTTGCATGTGGGTGGGTGGGTGGAAGTGATAGCAGCAGCTGAATCAATTTTGACTGGGGAGCTTGGGAACTGCTGAGCTAAGCCTTAGCCTGCGTGGTCAGTTTAGACACCACAGGGAGAAGAGCCACCCTGATGCCCCGTTGTGGAGAACTTGCACTGGGGCCGTTTGCTGCCTCATCTGCATAGCCAAAAAGCAGAAATCTGGCAGAGAGGGCAGTCAGCATCAGCATCCATACCCATGCAGGGCAAGGTGGCATGAAGGTGAAGAAATATGGGGGGGAAGAGCTGGGGAGCCCCCAGAAATATGCCCTAGTGTGTTTTGTCCCCTCCTTGGTCCAGCCCAGCTGTCTGGGATGTGGGTCCAGGTCGGTGCCCACCGGTGCCAACGGGAGTATCCTCATCCTGTGCTCAGCACCGACTTTAATTGCAGCTACTCCCCCGGGTGACCCGACCCCCATGGCAGTACTGGGCTGCAGCCGTGTAATTGCCCAGCCTGACCCTGACCTCCTCCTTTGACACTCACCTCCAGCACTTTATTAAAGCAATAATGAGGTGATGAAGGGTGGGAGAGGCTCAGCATCCTGGGAGGCCTGAAAAAGTTGCCTCTTCACATACTGTTGTCTTGGGAAGTCTTTGCAAACTCCCGGTGTTCCTCGCAGTGCTCCAAGCCTCCATCACTGCCCAGATGGGGCAAAGCCCCTTGGGATCAGCATCTCTGCCCCAGAAGTGACAGTGTCATGACAGATCCAGCCCCATTAACATAATTTTTCTGTGTAGAGTGTGTAGTGGGAAGGTGGGGATAGCACCCAGCCTGCTCATCACCCACCAGAGCTGGGGGGGCGCTGAGCAGATATGGATGCATTTAAACATAGGCTGGGGCAAGCCGAAGGCAGCGGGTGAGATGAGCCCAGGGCAACATCTGCTGTTTCCAAAAGATGTGATTTATGTGTTGCCACAAACAGGGAAGAGACACTTCTGCTGGTGGGGACAGGCAGAAGTCACTGGGTCCCCAGGATGGGCAGTGCTGCCAGCGGGGATGGTTGCAGGCTGTCACACGGGACTGGCACTTCCCAGGGACTGGCTCCTGTGATGTTCCCAGTTTGTCTTCTCCGTGGCTGAACGCCAAGATGGTCTCCCTGCTGTGATGGGGCTGAGAGGAATGCTGTGGGGCTGGGGCTGAGGGAGCCACGCCATGGCTGCTGAAAACATGACCAGGAGCCAGAGCACTGCAGTGGCAGAGAAGTGATGGCTGAGCATCTCCCCAGGCTGTGGCTGTGGTAGGATTTTGAGCCTGTCGGGGATTTGGTGGGGGCTGGCATCAGGGGGCTGCAGGGAGAGGGAGCAGAGCCCTTCCTTGCCACAACAGCCACCCCACGCACAAGCTGGAGCTCCTGCTTTTCTCTGGTTTTAACCCATTTTTCTGGGTTGGTGCTTTTTGCAGGATCCTGCCCTGCGAGCTCAGCTCAACCAGGGGAGGCAGAGAGCAGGGGAGATAGATAAATATTTCAGCCTTGCCTTTAAAGAAGGGAAGGAAATCCTTTTTGCTTAAGAGGGGGTGATGCATATTTGATGAGGAGGAAAAGAGCAGTGAGGCAGGGCTGGGAGCGCACAGCAAGGCTGCGGGTCACCAGTACAGGCAGCATCCCAGTGCAGGCAGCATCCCAGTGCAGGGGCAAGGAGGAGGCTCCCATGTCCTCACCTGCACACAAGTGAAGTATGAGGAGGGACTGTGTATGAGAGATGAAGAGGATGGAGCAGGAGGCCCATGAGGACACAGAACCTCCAGTGTCCACAGTCTTTCCAACGCGGTCTCCAGCCCCTTGGGGCCAAGCCTGACAAGCAGCAGGGCACTGAGGGCTCCTTTGGTGCCCATGGTGATTGCCAAGCTGTGACAAGGCTCAGCCAACGGGGACATGCTCCACACACTTCCCTGGGCACCACTCAGGCAATTGGCCTATTTACAACCCTGGATCAAAGCCGATTAAGAGAGAGCATCGGTGCCGCCTCTGCCGCCTTCCACGCCTGGCAGCGCCGGAGCCGACTTTGTCTGGGGAAAATCAGCTTCGGGCCCCCGTCCAGCCGTGCCATCCCCCTCTCCTGGCAAGCCTGAAGAAAGCCCCTTTAAACGGGTTTAACCGCAGCTTCTCAAGTGCTCAATGCAGGGATAAAAATTAAGGCTCTAATTCTAGAAGGTAAGTACAGCAGGATCAGAGATGCACTGAGGAGCGCGCAACAGCCTGCACTGGGCGTCCCCGGCCCCAAAAGTGCCTGTCTGGTGAAGGGCAAATTGGTGTGAAACTCATGAACTGGGTCTCCTCACATGCTGGGATGAAACCCTGGCAGGAGCAGCCCAGGGGAGGCTGTGAAGGAGCATCCCCATGGTGGAGCAAAGCACGGTGACTTCCCGCCCGGCACCAGGGCTCGGTGGCATTGCCTGAGCCTGGGATGCTGGAATCGGGTGATTTGGCCCGGTGGCACAGCCCAGCCCCAAAAACAAGGGTGCTTTGGCCCCTTGGCTGCTGGCACAAGGGATGGCTGTTTCTAAATCACCCAGCACCCTGTCACCCCCAGTCACGGCCATGGGAGCGCAGTGTTTGGTGGCAGTCGGGCAGGCTGGCTCAGCCAAGTTTAATGCAATTAATCCAGGGCTGGAGGCTTAATTAAGTTCAAATGGTCGGACACAGAGCAGCATTTTCTGGATCACTGTCAATAAATCAAACCCAAAACTACGGATAAAAGGGGGATGAAACACACAAGGGCATGACATGCCGATGAGCAGATGGGAGAGGAAAAGAGAAAGGCTCCAAGGAGAAAAGCCGCGCTGAGCCCCGGGGATCTGGCCAGGATCTTGGGGCTCTGCAGGAGTTGGGGGTGTTTGGTGCCCTACAGATAATTTCTGTGAGAAACTAATGGGGCTGTTGCAGGAACAATGCCTGATAATGGGGCGGCTGCCCAGGAGAGAGTGGGAACCCATGGGGTTCCAGGACACTGAGCATCTCACCATTAAAGTAGATTCAGATTAGATATAGATTAGATTAGATTAGATTAGATTAAGGAATAAATTCTTCACTATGAGGGTGGTGAGACCCTGGCCCAGATTGCCCAGAGAAGCTGTGGCTGCCCCATCCCTGGAGGGGCTCAAGGCCAGGCTGGATGGGGCTTTGAGCAACCTGGTCTGGTGGGAGGTGTCCCTGCCCAGGGCATGGGGGTGGAACTAGGTGGTTTTTAGGATCCTTCCCCACCCAAACCATTCTATGATTTGCAGGATAACTTGGACTGACCTGGGCAGCACACTCTGCAGGGACAGGCCTTGAGTCTTGCTGTCTACCTCTCTGTCCGTCCATCTGTCCATCCATCCCTCTGCTCTCATCTGCAATGGCAGAGCCCAGGCTGTTTCCCGCACGCAGCCTGGAGCTGGGTGGGGGTGCCCACCCCTCAGAGGGCACCAGCCACCTTCCCACATGAATATGCCATGGATTTCCAGGCAGAAGATCCAGTGAATTGTTTTATCTGAACTGATTCACCTCTTCCCCGGGAACATGATCTGGCATTTCCCTGAGGACCTGCTCACCAGTGTCCCTATGTAATTACTGATTTGAAAGGGTTTAATTTGCACCCACATCTAATAATGGGGGGGGTGAGGAGGGGTGGGCAACATGATGAGGAGCAGGGGGTGCTGCTTGGAGCAGCCCCATGACTGATGTGTCTCCCTCCCCAGGTGTTTCAGCGGCGGGAGGACGGCTCCGTGAACTTTTTCCGTGGCTGGGAAGCCTACCGGGACGGCTTTGGGAAGCTGACAGGAGAGCACTGGTTAGGTGTGTGGGGTTGGCAAAGCCTGGGGCCCCTCTGGGGCAACTGGGGTTTCCTTTGGGGCATCGAGACCCCCCTAGTCAGCACTCATGTCCTAGGAGTGATGGCCCGGGCAGACAGGAGGGGACTGGGTGGCTGCACAGGGAAATAATGGGGCTGTTTTCCGCGAGCCCTTGGCTTTGCAGCAAAAACAGAGCAAGGGCTGGAGGGTGGGAACTGCTCCCCATCCCACCCCACGGCCCCCTCCCCAAGGACCTCCAGCCATCCCATCCCTGATGGGGTCCCCGCACTCACCCCTTCCCTCTGCCGCAGGGCTGAAGCGCATCCACGTGCTGACGGTGCAGGGCAGCTACGAGCTCCGCATCGACCTGGAGGACTTTGACAATGGCACCGCCTTCGCCCACTACGGCAGCTTCGGCGTGGGGCTCTTCTCCGTCGACCCCGAGGAGGACGGGTACCCCGTCTCCATCGCCGACTACTCAGGGACAGCAGGTAGGGTGGCAGGGCAGGGGGACACATGTGGGTCCCATGGGGCAGGGGGTGCCCACAGCCACCAAACCCCTTCAATGGGGTCTTGGCAGTCTCCTCCGGTAGGGGAGCTGGAGACAGGAGGCTGCAGTAGGGTTTTCTGAGGGTAGGTGATCCCACCTAAGGTGCCCATGGGAGCCCTCCTGGGGCGGGAGACAGCCTGAGGGGCAGGAAGGGCCCATCATGGCTCCTTCTTCCCCACGGCAGGTGACTCCTTCCTGAAGCACAACGGGATGAAGTTCACCACCAAGGACCTGGACAACGATCACTCGGAGAACAACTGCGCGGCTTTCTACCACGGCGCCTGGTGGTACCGCAACTGTCACACCTCCAACCTCAACGGGCAGTACCTCAAGGGCCACCACAGCTCCTACGCTGACGGCATCGAGTGGTCCTCCTGGACTGGATGGCAGTACTCCCTCAAGTTCACTGAGATGAAGATCCGTCCTGTCCGGGAGGAGAATTAGCTGGATGGCACGAGCCCCTCACTCTATGCCCAGCCCCCTGCCCTTCCCCACCACCCCATAGCCCCGTCCCCCCAGCTGCCTTCCTCCTCATCCTCCCTGAGGGCTGGCCCATCTTCAAGGTGCCCCTGGGGAACACCTGCCTCCAGCAAAGGTGGATTTAGCTCCTGGGCACCCACGGACATCACCGGACCTTTCTTCCTCCCATCACAGTTCCCCTGTAGGCAAAATGGGTCCCATGACCAGAGTGTGACCCACAGCTGGTGCTCACAGCGACATGGATTTGGGGAGCAATGATTTGGGGAGCGGTGCCCAGCAGTGTCTGGCAAGGAAGGGAAGGGGCTACTTGGAGGGAGGGAGGGATGCAGCAGCCTGGGCACCTCCGCTCATCTCCACTTTGGGCACAGACACCCAGCTGTGGCCTGGCCCAGCCGGTGAGGGACTGGCAGACACTTACCCTGGGGAGTCCCCAGGACAGGGATGGGGCTGCTGCTCCGCGGCTCCAGTTTGCCCCATGGTGCTACTGGGGATGGGGAGGGCTCGGCAAGGTTACAGCCCCATGCAAATGCTTGACTGGGCCAGCGATTCCTTCTCCAGTCTACAGAAATCTCACCTCTCCTACTGCAAGAGCAATGCAGGTGGAAAGGGACAACTATAAACTCCTTTGTCCCCGTTGTCCCTGTCCTGGCTCCTGGAGCCTCCTGGTTGGGGTGGGGCACCCTAAAGCACACCGACACAGTGTTCCAAGGATGCATACCCAGACCTGAGCATGGCATGGAGGTCTTTTGCCAGTGCTGGGGAAACAGGGAGCATGGAGAGGAGGAAGAGGAGGTGAGAAAGGCTCACTTCCCAGCACTGCTCCGCCTGTATTGCACAGCTCCTGTCTCCCAATCAGACCTGCTCAGACTCGCATCAGACTTTCTGCATCCCAAAGCTGTGACCTTTCCCCAAACCCTGGACTTCAGGCAGCATGCCCACATGCCCCCTGTGCGAGACCCCTCTGCTGGCTCTGGGTCTGGAGACCCGCATTCATTTTCACCCAGGATGAGCCGCACTCTGGCTCGGCACCTGCAGATATTCAAAGCCTTTCATTTCTTCAAATCCCATTAAGGTTTTGCAAAAAGAAGCCCCGAGTGGGGCTTAGCATCTGCAGGGCCCTGATAACCGGGCGGCAGGCAATGCCTCGTGCCACCTGACACAAGGAGGAACTGCCACGGGGTGTGGGGTGACTTCTCCCTCTGGCTCCCTGGAAAGACTCAACTGCGGGGATTTTTGTCCAAAAAAAGGGAGCGGAGGGGGGCAGCTGGGACCCTGCCACCACCCTTTATGTGATTTTCTGACAGTGCTGCAGCAGCGATGGGGAGCAGAGCCCCCACTCCATGCCCTGGCCCCCACAAACACCATCAGATGGATGAACTGCCCAAGGAGGGAAGGAAAGCTCCCACCATTTCCAGTGGGGCTTAAGGCCCTGGGTTATAAAAGGCTCATCTTCCCAGCTGTGGCAGATTTGTACTTCCCTCCGTGCTTCTCCCTGTTTTTAAGCTTTGCCCACCTTGGATCCGATGCTGGGCAAGTCCCTGCCTATCCTGATGGGGAATCAGGGAAAAACGATGCATTGGGGATCACCACAGCTTTTCCCTCTGCCAGAGATGTTCCCCGGAGCCCTTGGGTGAGGATGAGCTCCGAGGACAGAAACTGTCCCCACCAACCCTGCTCAGAGCAGCCGGCTGGGCTGGCTTCCTCAAGCCATGGGATTTGGGGGAGATTGGTGGTGGCTTTTCCCAGCCACCATGAGAGTAGGAGCCACCAGAAGCTCCCAAGGGGCTCCCTGCACCTCACTGGTCCCCTCCAGAAAGGGTCCTGCGCAGGTGGGGAGCACAATCCCCGTCTTTACTTTCTGTTCATTTATTTCAGTGGATTAGTTGTAGCTGGATTTTCTAGGGCTTGTCTTCAGGACAAGGCGGCACACGGCGCCACGTGCCCTGGGCAGCAAAGGCTCATCCCCTCCCTGGACACCTCTACTGGAGTTTTTCCATGGTGGGGAGGGGACATTGTACATGGAGTCTGTCAGTAGCACACCCCTGTGTAACTGCCTGTGTCACCCAGGTCTGGGGGATGACTTTGTTTTGACTTGCGTGAGAGGTGTTGAATCCACGCCGAGACACAGGATTTCCCAGGATTATTCCTGGGAGCACACGCGTCGCTCCGCGGCCCCAGATTAAGCTAAAACCCTCCCTGGTGACACCTCCCTGAAGAGGGGTGGCCAGGGATCCAGCACCTGGCCATGTACGTACCTTCTCGGCGAAGCCCTGGGACGGGTCGTGGTGTGTAGCAGTGCCGTGAAGTCTAGGTCGTGTGTGAGTGGTGTCCAATGCTGTACATGTGGACTTTCTAAACTCCTTAATAAAAGGAACTCATCGTTATCTGGTGTGTCAGTGACTGTGCCCACGGTGCAGTGCAGGGACATCAACGGAGGAACCTGCCGTGGTGATGGCAAAGGGAAGCACCGGATTATCACAGCTCCCACTGGGCTGTTGGGTGATGGCTCCTTCCCCACAGCAAGCTCATGGCATGGCATCCCTGGGAACCAGCACATCCAGGGCTTGGCCTGCCCAGACTGCTCTGCAAAACTGCTGGGGACACCCTAAGGGGACAGGGACAGGGCAGCGGAAGCTTCCAGGGGCTGCAGCCCAAACCCAGGCACTACAGGACCTTGGGGTGGCCCTGGGCCCAGGACAGAGTGGAACCCATGGCCCCTTCCTGCTAAGTAATGGGGTGCTGCCCACCCCACACCCCGCTCTGCCCAGGACAGAAGCATCCCAGGAGGGGACAGCCAAGTGCCAGGCATTGGGGACCACCGAAAGCTGTGTTCACCTGCCAAGGATGGGTGACACACTCCAGCTTATCCACACGGGGCCAGTCGCTCAGCAGGTCTGGGGGTGCAGAGGTCTCTGCCAGTGCCTGGGCACCCACCACACCGGCACACACGTCTGGGACCCCCAACAGATGCACATGNTGCTCCCATTGTGGTGGCTCAGCCAGCCTCCTGTGTCCCCCCTCCCCATTCCCCTCCCTAGCCCCCCTCCCCTCCAGCATCCCAGCCTCTGCTCTGGTGTGGCCACAGCCCTGCCAGCCCAGCCGGCCACGCACTCTGGGGGTGACATGACAATTAGCGCCGGCGGGTATTTAATGGCAGGTAAGGTGGGCTGGACGGCTCAGTCTGGGCACAGGGCAGCACAGAGCAGGGCCAGGGGAGGCAGCACCAGGGCATCACTCAAGACGGAGAGGTGAGTGGCCACCTGTCTGTCTGTTTTCCCCTGCTTTTTGCCTTTGCTTCGACAGGCAGCACAGCCAAGGAGGAGGGAAAGGGTGGTGGGAGGCAGCTGAGGGCAACGAGCAAGGCTGGGCAC
>VXBJ01005646.1:36483-79012 GCA_013400055.1 Nycticryphes semicollaris
CTGGGGGTGCAGAGGTCTCTGCCAGTGCCTGGGCACCCACCACACCGGCACACACGTCTGGGACCCCCAACAGATGCACATGAATATGTCCCCGCCAGCAAAGCTGGGGACAGGAGACCCTGCCGCCAGCTGCCGGTGACAAGGCCACCTCCAGCGCGGAGAGCACCCAGCCTCTCCTCCGAATGAGGCAGCAAACGAAGGAGGCGCGTTAATCAGCAGTGGTGCCGTGCTCCCATTGTGGTGGCTCAGCCAGCCTCCTGTGTCCCCCCTCCCCATTCCCCTCCCTAGCCCCCCTCCCCTCCAGCATCCCAGCCTCTGCTCTGGTGTGGCCACAGCCCTGCCAGCCCAGCCGGCCACGCACTCTGGGGGTGACATGACAATTAGCGCCGGCGGGTATTTAATGGCAGGTAAGGTGGGCTGGACGGCTCAGTCTGGGCACAGGGCAGCACAGAGCAGGGCCAGGGGAGGCAGCACCAGGGCATCACTCAAGACGGAGAGGTGAGTGGCCAACTGTCTGTCTGTCTGTCTGTTTTCCCCTGCTTTTTGCCTTTGCTTCGACAGGCAGCACAGCCAAGGAGGAGGGAAAGGGTGGTGGGAGGCAGCTGAGGGCAACGAGCAAGGCTGGGCACCCAACTGGCACCCACAGGACGGGACACGGCAGCCCTGGTTTTTGGTGCTGGGAAGGTGGTCCCAGCTCTGGGTGCACCCAGCCATTTGGCTCCACAATGAGCAACTGGGTGTAAAAGGGGAGAGCACAGAACAGGGAGAAGGTGCGAAGGAGGCAGGGAGCACCCCAAGGCGAAGAAGCCCACGGACAGGAGAGGTGCTGGGGAGGGTTTGGGCTCAGCTGGGTCTGGCACAGGGGTACCCACAGCAGCCCCCCAGCCTGCAAGCATGGGGCAGACGCCCTGGCTACCGTCATCATCAGTGACTTTTAAGGCAACACCTCCAGCAAAAAATAATAGTAATTTAAAAAAAAAAAAAAAAAACAAATTCTATTTCCCCTTCTTGAGCCTTTGTGGGAGGAGGAAGGGGAGGCAGAGCAGCCCTACCCGCACTCAAGGTCACCCCGGATGCCAGCGGACTGGTTGCCCGCGGCCCAGGACCACGCTCCTTCCCGCTCCGCTGAGCGGACCCTGCTGCCGCAGGGGCACCTCCCAGCCCCATAAAGCAGAGGGATGTCGAGCGCCTTCCTCCGCACTCGCATTTAGCCGGGCGCTGCGGGCAGCACCTGCGCAGGAGGAAGATGAGACCAGCTCAGGCGAAGGCACTTAAGTCCTCCCCG
Source organism: Nycticryphes semicollaris (assembly GCA_013400055.1). Lineage (NCBI taxonomy): Eukaryota > Metazoa > Chordata > Aves > Charadriiformes > Rostratulidae > Nycticryphes > Nycticryphes semicollaris. Next base: position 37,769 of record VXBJ01005646.1, read on the forward strand.
CAGTGCCACTAAGAGGAGCGGGCGGCTCCGGAGCCCATCAGCCTGCCTGGCTAATAGCCCACTCAGCCACCCCCATCCGCGCTGAGCCCAGCTCTCACCTGCGAACATAGGGAGTAGCTGCAAGGCTGTAATTTGTGAGCACGGAGCGGCTGAGGATGAAGGGGAGCAGGTCTGAAGGAGACAGGGGAGAGGCAGAGCCCCTCCTGCCCCCCCTCCATCCCCAGCCAGAGGCAGCAGGAGGAAAGGGTGGGTGCTGGAGGGGTTTTCTCCCAGGGTGTAGGGGTGGCAGGACTGGTTTGTGGGTGCTGCAGTGGGGATGGGGAACATGGGCTCGCTGAGGGCAGCCCTTCTGCAGCCAGACATCCTCGCTGTTGCTTTAGCAACTGCCCACGGATGGTCTGCCATTTACCAACACCCCTCTCTCTTCCTCTGCTTCCCCCAGATGAGAGCACCCTACTCCCTGTCCTGCCTCTTCCTCCTCAGCCTGGGGGCCTGCTTCCCTCCCAGCCAGCACCAGGAGCCGGCAGACCCCGGGGAAGGGACCCCGCTCAAGCCCAGCTGGCAAGCGGCGCTGGTGGCCGAGGACTCGGGTCCCTGCTGGAGGGCAGGAGCGAAGGGGAGGCGCAGCGAGGAGCTGAGTGTGCTGCTGGGCATCGCCCGGGAGCTGCAGGGCTACAGCAAGGAGGGCAGTGGGCAGCGGCTGGGCAGGCAGGGGGGCTCCGAGCTGCTGCCAGCAGGAGGGGAGAAGCGCAGCAGCACGCTGGGGAACCTGGCTGAGGAGCTCAACGGCTACAACAGGAAAAAAGGGGGCTTCACCTTCCGCTTCGGGAGATGAGGATCCGGACTTGACTCCCCCGCCTCCCCGCCCCACCCCCAACCTCCTGCAGGTCACCCCATCCCATCCTTCCCTTCCATCTCACCTAGATTTGCTTGGACAAAAGGGTTTTTTTGGGGGGGTTTCTGTTGCTGTCACTGCCTTGGGCAGGGGGGGACACGCAGCCATGCTCCAGCTCTCCCATCCCTTTTCCCAATGGAATAAGATGAGGATGCCTTAAAAAGAAACCACTGAGTCCCTTCCCTAGCCACACATGGCCTTTGCTGGGGCATGGGGCAGGGACCCTGTGCTGGTTCTCCAGTGCCACGGTGCTGGCAGAGGGCAGAGATGCCAACCCAGGACAGGCAGAGGTGGCCGGGGCAGGTGTCAAGGCTGGAGGGATGAGGGTTGAAGGGTTACAGCAGGACAGTCCTGGTGGTGACAGTCCTCTGAGCACTGACCATAGCTGCCAGGCAGGGCAGGGCTGTCGGGAAGGAGCAGGACCCTCAGAGCTCTCCATGGAGTTGCTGCTTTCCTACCTATTAAGGAAAAGTCCCTCCGGCAGTAAATTCCACTCAGTGTCAAGATGCCACTTACAAGAGCCAGCTCATGTGTACAAACCAGGACAGCTTGAGCTGGCTCCTGTGAGCAAACCAGGACAGAGCAATGGGGTTTGAGAAAATCTTGTCCTTAGAAATCCCTGGCGTGAGCACAGAAACCTGCCCTGGCACCACCAGTCCTGCTGCAGTCCCAATGCCCTGCTCACGCCCCAACCCCAAGACCTGCCCCCAGATGCCACCAGAGCCCTTGCGAGGGTGAGGAGTCGATGATCGACCTTCAGCATTCTTGTCCCATCACTTGCCTAAAAGCCTGGCCCATCCTAGCCCCCTCCTGGCCTCGTGACCATTATTCCCAGCTGTAGCTGCTGCAGAAACGTGGGTGCAGAGGGGCTGAGACAAAGACCCCTGCACCTACCTGGGGCCACCAACGGGTGCTCAGTGTCTTTCTGCTCTCTGGTCCCCTCTACTGCAAAGAGTGCAGCTTAGGGAATCACTAGCCCCAAAAACCAGCACAGCCACAGCTGTGAAGGACAAGCCCCGCTCCAGCACCTGCCTTCTCCTCCTTCGGGCAGATTTAGCTCTGCCAACGCCAACAACAACGTTTGCCTTTGTGCCCTCCACTGCAGGCAGAGATATTAGTAATCAGAGATCTAACTACCTGGCTCGCAGGCACTAACAGCAAGTTAGACACCTAACGACTGCTAATATTTCATTGCAGGCACAAAAACGAAGCAGGGCAATTATTTGCAAGCGCTAAATTGCACCCTCAGAATCAAAGACCGTGGCAGGACTTGGATGGATGGGAGGGGGGGGGAATTAAAAAAAAAAAAAAATTAAAAATCAGGCTCCGAGAGGTGGAGTGTAATATCCATCAAGGAGACAGACCACTTAATGCAGCGCTGCCAGGGCTGGTGTGAGCCGTTCTCCCAGCAGGAGCGGTCTAAGCAGAGGCTGGATGAAGGTGACTGGAACCCGGAGGCAAACACCATCCGTGGGGCAGCTGGGTGTAGGGAGGAGTGATGGGGACACAAGGGGAGGCTCCTCTGGGGAGCTATGTGTGGGTCACAGCCCCACGGGTGCTGAAGGGGAGGGACTCCAGATGAGCAGGGTCACGATGACACCAGGATTTGGCCCTCGCACGAGGACGGCGCCAGCTGCGAGGGCGAAGGAGGGGAAAGGCGTTTTTCCTTCCCCTGCATCTCTGCTGCCCCATCTCACACCGTGGGGACCACGCCAGCGACCAACAAACCTGGTGGCACTCGGGGTGGCTGCGCCCACACGGCCCTCCTTCATCCGGGCACCCCCAAACCCACCTCCCATCCCTGCTCGACTCCCACCCCACCCAAGGCCACCCCGTTCGGGGGACGCAGGCACAGCAGCGCTGGCATCACGCAGCAGACAGGAGAGCTTTATCGATGTTTCTATGGCAACGGATCTCCCCCCCCCCTCTCCTCCTTTCCCCCCCTTTCCCTTTTTGAGTGTTCAAACTATCAATAAATATGCACTGATCAATTTTACCCTGCGCTGGAGTCGGGGGGAGGGATGGGAGGGAGGAAGGGGGAAAGAGTTTTGGGGCAAGGCCGGGTTAGCGTGGGCTGGTAAATCCCCGGCTTTGCCGTGAGGGATGGTGGCAGGGAAAAGTGGCACCGTCTGCTGCGGGAAGGGAAAGGAAACCCCACTGGGAGATGCTGGGGCTGGACGGGATGCCTGGGGTCCTGCTCTCAAGTCCAGGAGAAGAACAGGGTCAGAGCAGCGGGATGAAAAAACCCCAACGTGTAACGAGGCCTTGATTGAAGCGCAATAACCCTTTCTATAACTTATTTAAAAGTAAAAGCCAGCGCTTCCCACAGCGTTTACCCTGCGGGTGGGACAGAGCTGGGCTTAACCCCTGCGCCTGGGGGGGCTGCTTGATGGGCAGCTCCGTGCCACAGGGAAAATGCCACCACCCTCCTTACCTAGAGGGAGGAAAGGGGCTGCAGGGTGGGGGGCAGGCGAGGGGCTGTGGTACCCCCCCGGAGCAGCCCTCGTCAGGCATTAAGATGTGCTCGGGAAAAGGCAGTGCTCCAGGCTCTTCGTTACTGCTCCTTGGTGACTGAGGCTGGGGAGGGGGAAGAGAGGAGATAAAAGGAAATGGGAAATAACTGTCTGGAGTCTGGGGGTGCTGTCTGGGAGGAAGGAGGTGGGTGGGACACGCCAGGAGCAACAACCAGGAGGCTGGAAAGCCCATTCCTGGGTGCTGGACATGGTATCTCCCACTCACCTCCCATGGGAACCTCTCAATTCCTCCCCTCCCAGGTCCCTCTGTGGGGCAGCTCCCAGGGGACACCCAGACCCTTGAGAGCCAGAGAGCTCGGAGCCCACCCCCACACTGAACCATAATGAGCCGGATTCATTTTGGCACGGCCACACAGACAGGGCAGGGTGACCTGCAGCACCATGTCTTGTTTTGTGAGCTGGCCCCCCAAAGGACAGCATCAAATAGACATTGAGTTCTTCTACGCATTGCCAGGGGACCCAGCTTGCGAGGACCGACACAGACACACTTACTGCCAGCATCACCAGTGCTGGTACCTTCTATAAAACATTCCATTATCCTCCCTTGACCAGGGTACAACCCTCATCCTTGACCCTGTCCCACCTCTGCTCATCCGCTCCATTCCTTTAGGCAGCTCCTCATCCTTCCAGCAACTTACAAACACACACACCTCGGGCGCAGCAAAGCTCAGAAACCCAAGAGAATCCTCTGCAGAGAAACAGCCCGATTTAATCGTGTCCAAGAGACTCATGAAGGGGCCGATGCATCATAACCGAGTCATTCATAACCAGGTCATTCAGCACTAAGGCTTTGGAAGCACAGGCAGGACCTTTACCAGCAGACTGGATGTCAGGACCAACACACAACCTTCAACAGGGGGGCAATCGTTGGGGAAACAGCTCAGAGTAGCCTGGTTTGCAGGTGAACTTCCTGCTGAGCTGAATCTACCACAGAAAAACCACCAAGAAGCATTCCACCCGCAGCGAGGACAGTTTGGAGACCAGCCTGAACAGTCAAATGGCTTGCAGGGCTGTCCCTCACCCACAGCATTAGGGGCAGCAAGGCATCAGGAGTGACCAGAGAAGCAGGTTGATCCGGGAGCATCATTCCCAGCCCACCCTCGGACCAGGAGCCTGTCCTGCTCTGCTGCCAGCCCGCTTTGAGATGCACGGTGACGCCAGGAACCCTCTCATCCGAGGTGACACAGCACTTAGGTGTATTTTCCTCTCTTTTCAATCGTGAAAGGATTAATGTCAAACAAAGGAGAGGCTGTCAGTCGGCTGCTGATCACCCCCGGGGGCAGGCAGGGCTCCTGCACACCCCAGAGTGCTGCTGCCCCGGCAGCATCTCTACGAGACAGGCGGCCGCACCAGCCCGTCTTTAATAACTTCTCTCTTTATTTTGAGGAAAAACCAAAAGTGAGCGGAAAACACTGGCCACATTTTACTTCTTGTGACAAGCAACTTCTCAGCAAAAGGCAGGATGACATTAAAGGAAAACTTGAAAGAGTGAACATTGTAATTTCAAAGACACGAAAACCAAAACAAAAAACACAAACACAGCTATTTTTCCCCCAGAGCACTCTCACTTTCAAGCTCAATAGCCTTGAAAATTGGAGCAATCAAACTGTTAAATGCATCGATCTGTTAAATCAACTCCTACTGTACTCGGCTAAATTTAGCCTTTAATCCCCTCTCTCTCTCACTCCCAACACTGCAGATCCCAGGTCTTTCCTCAGTCAGGTCAACCGGCCTCCACCTTCCCACGACACCATGGACTGGGCCCTAAGAGAGATGGAGAAGGCCAGGAAGCAGGGCAGGTTCAGCTTCTCCAGATATTCCCTCAACCCACAGCTATTCACCGTATTCAGGTCTTTATGCTGGAGATGGACATGAAGAGCAGCCTGGACATTGATTTTTGCCAAGGCTCATTGTCACCAACCAACCAGGAACCCTTTGCAGCTTTACATGGACATCCCCCAGACACCACCACCCTGCTGAGAAGTAGCCCTTGCCAAGTGCAGGCCATTAATCACATTTATACTTGCCCACAGCATCCTCCCCTCTCCTCTTTTCATCTTCTTCACGCTCGTTTAGAAGCGGCCCGATGCCATCGCTGTCACAGCAAGACAAGGTTTCTGATGAGCCTTGTTCCCGTGGCCCAGGAGCCAGCGGTTCCCCGCGCCAGGACTGACAGATTTCACCAGGGACTTGTTAAGGGGATTAGAAATTGGACAAGCCGGGTTATAACCCTAAAACATCACTGAGCAGCTGCAGGACCTGGGGCACAGCACTCACTTTCAGCTGCCCTTGCTTCCTTCTCCTCCTTTTTTTCGCTCTAACATCCCCATGAATCAAGGCTGCATCTTGTTTTAGAGGCTTAGTACCCAGATATGTCCCTCCCTCGAGATTTGCTGGAAAGATAGTCTGAAAAAGGGGAAAAAAAAATAGATGGACTTTTGGAAACAACATTATTTCCAGTATTTAGACAGAAAACCTGTGGTCAGACGTCGTGCCGGCGTCTGGAGGGAGGTGAATGGGAAGCTCTTTGCTTGGGGTCTGTGCTGGGAGCATCGTGCCCAGCGGTGCCTCAGCAAGAGCAGAGCTGGAAACAAGGAAGGGAGCAGCCAGAACCCTCTGAGGAGAGAAACTCACAGGTCTTTCCAGAGCAGAGGAGGAGGGAAAACCAACAGCAGCTCAATTACAGAACACAAACAATTAACGGGAAGAGAAGTTTAAAGTCAAATCTCTCATTTACATCTCCTTGAAGGCAACAGCAAAGTCTTCGCTCCAAAGTGGGTGATGAGGTGATGACATGGTCTTTCCTCTCCTGGCTTTTCAGAGCCAAATCAAAAGGACACAGAAGAGGTGCTACCACCTGGCTCTGAGCAGCCCCTTGTGCTCAAGGGTCCCAGTGAACCCCCCCAAAACAGGGAACCCCTCTTTTCGGACATGGAGTCTAAGGGGAGGTAACCAGGCTTGAAAAGCTTTGCTGACAGACAAACACGAGTTTTCCTCAACATTGATTTATTTTTAAATATACTACGCAAGAGAGACTGGAATAAAAAATAAATCAAAACAAAACAAAAAAAAAAAAAAGGAAAACCAGAGAAAGAGAGGAGGAAGAATTGGAAGTCGTGCACAGAAACAATCTGTACTGGACCAAATTAAAGGGGAAACAACCCCCTTAAGTATCACAGAGATGAAGGACAGAGCTATTTACACACTGTAAAAAAGACAAGTCTACAAAAGTGTGTAATAACGAGATACAAATGTATAATATAGTGGCACAATATGTTATCGAAGTAAAAACAGTACCTCCAGGAAAGAGACAGTCCAGGGGTGGTTGGCTTTTCTTTTTCCTTACATTTTTAAAGGCAGCCTGTGGCAGAAGTGTCTATTTCCTTTTGAACATTTGTCATGTGGTTAAGTCACGGCTGTTTGTGAGGGCGAGAAATGGCGTGAACACACATGAGTGAAGTACTAGAAATCATATACAAAAGAAACAGTTCCAAAGAGAACAAAATAAAATACAATTGAAGGCAATTAGTGTTTAAGATACACAAGAGGGGGCACAAGAGTTACAAGGGAACAGGACATGGAAAATGCTTTTTTTTTTTTCTCTTGTTTGGAACTGTTAAAAGGAGTTAAATTGCACTGTTAATAGCCCTAAACCTTGTTCTTTCACTATTGTCACAAGTCACAGTTAGTTCCCAGTCACTTTGCATTAGTTGGGAAGGTCACAGGACCTCGGAAAAGAAGCCCGGGAGTCCTGCGGTCAGCATTTTGTGGCACTCTCCTGGGGAGACGCACCCAAGAGAAGTGTCTGCAGTCTTCACAGATCCTTGTTTGGTGCTGGATGGAACCACACCGGCACGAAGGTAGTGACAGTTCTAACCCCAAAGTACCGGCAGCTGAGTTTCTCCTAGGGAGTCAGCACTGGCAGGGGAAGGGAGGCACCACAGCCCCTCAAAGCTAAGGTCTCTACAGGAGGGCAGCAGCCAGGTCCTGTCTCTGCTCACCCAAACCAAAAAGCTGGAAATTCAGCTAGAGAAACAGCAGTTCTCGCCCACCCACGATGTGCAAGCTCAGCTGAAAGAACTGCTGGAGGCACGGTGGTATCTCTGAACCCACCCTGAGCCATCTCCCCCTCCTGCAACCCTCCTGTCTCTCGGGGAGCGATGCCTTGCTCAGCACCAGCCCCCTGCCCCCCGACCTCCGCATCCCTCCACCCCAAACGCCAGCCCCATTAATGTCAGATATCACAAGGGTACGACGGCACGTCCTTCGTCAGACCTTGGCCAGTCCTTTATCGCTACCAGGGAGACCCAGTAACGGGCTCCCTGTGTCACTACACTAGCGGGTGCCAGCCACGACATTTTGAACCCCAGCAATTCACTTGGGTTCAACAACACGAAGAAATGACTAAAAAACACAGGAAGGAAGGGCAGCAGGTAGAATCATAGGAAGAATTTGGGCAAACATCATTGGTAGCATTCTGTCATTGGGAAAAACAAAACCACAAACCCTTACATTAACAATTTCCTCCCCTTCCCTCCCAAATCTGTTGCATTAATGTCAGGTAAATGTCAGACTCGGGCCAGGGACACGTGCTGCAGCTCTCCCAAGAAACACAGTGGGTCTATTGCTATTCAAACACTCATCCTCAGGTACAGTGGGGCATGGGGAAGGGACGAAAACGCAAGTCCTCCTGAGGAGGATGGCATCTGAGTGTCCTCAGTCTGGCTTCAGTCTTAACGGTCTGTCCAGAGGAATAAAATATTAAGAAAAAGGCATGGTGTGACATCAGCATTTAGACTTGTAGTCCACGAGGCAAAAACTCCACAGATAAGACGATTACAAGTATATGAAACACAGGGAATCTGAGTTAAGAGGGTGGAAAGTGCCTCTCGAACACAGCCCTGCCCTTTGGAGCTGGGGCATCCGTTCACAGTCTGTGTCTTTTACACAGCCCTAACCTGAACGCCCCGGTCCCTTCTCAGTCCACACACGTTACTCTCTCTCCACAGTTTGCTTTGGCCCGTTGTGATATTCATTTTACGTTTGTTAAACCTGGCTTCTGCTACCTCTGAACGATGTCGCTGATTTCTTTCACTGAACTGAGAAGTTTGCTAAAGTCCTGGGTGGCTGCAGGACCACTACCAGCTGTTGCTGGGCAGATCTGAAGCTCCCGTAGGTTATTCTCCAGCTTATTGATGGCCTCCCGAAAGGCAAATTTGTTCCTCATCTGCTGAATGGAGTCCACGTAGCTCACGCAGAAGGTGTAGAGGTTCTTGCCAGCCTCCAAGACAGCGCTGTGGCTTGCCATTTGTTCAGAGTTCTTGCTGATGGCGACCCGTAGGGCCTCAGTGCTTTCCAACACCACCCCTTTAGTGATGGTGCCACTGGCAATCCTCTCCGGGGGCTGCCGGGTCTTCCGCAGCGAGACCCTGGTGGATATGAGGGGGATGAAGGCTGTGGATGATGGCTGGTCCCCTCCTGGGGCAGAGGGAAGGGATGAGGAAGAGGAAGCTGGGGTTGCTGTGCTCAGCAGCAGCTTTGTAGAGGACTGTGGCTTTGGTACAGAGGGGATCCCCAGCTTTTTCACACCTTCCCCTGACTGGTTTGGCTTGACAGCATCGCTGCCTGCAGCCTCTCCAACCTGAGTCAACTGTTTGGATTTCGGCCCAGACGCCACATCTGCTGCTGCTTCATGGCTGGGGCTGTGAGAAACCTTCCCAGGCTTGCCAAGGGAGGATGAAGAGAGGGGAAGCGGAGGGGCTGGTTTCAGTTTCGATAACTTCCCTTTGTCCTTCCCTGCCGACTCCGAGGTCTGCTTGAGCCTCCTCAGCCGCGGCTCCTCAGAGGAAGCCTTGCTGGCACCCACGAACCCAGCAGGGCTGGGTTTGGCAGCACAACCTTGGTCCGTCGTCACAGTGGTACCTAAGGCACTGGATTTGCCTCCATCGTCCTTGTGGAGCGCACTGGAGGAAGGAGGGGCAGCAGGTTGCCTACGGCCAAGTTTTGGCGTCAGAGTGGGAGGGCTGGAGCCAGGGCTCGACTCCGCATCTTTGAACACATCGTCAGTGGTCTCTTCATTTTTCTTAAGCAGCCGCGGAGGAGGGGTCACTGTCCCCCTGACAGCAATGTCAGTCTTGGCCTCGTTTGCCCGCTTGCGAGGCAGTGCTGGCTTTTCACTTTTGTGTCCCCCAAAAGTGGAGGAATCGAACTGGCGTCCCGTGGACTGCAAATCCCGCGGCAGAGTCACGGATTTCCACTCTGTGTCCTTCGCTCCATGGGGCACGCAGGAGGCTGAGCAGGACCTTAAGAAACGCTTGCTGGAGTTGGAACTGCTCTCCTCTTCAGCAGCCACCCCCCGGCTGCTGCTCATGGTGCTGGATTTCTTCCGTAGGTGGGGAGATAAAAATCCAGAGTTCCCAGCAACAACCCCATTGGTGACACCGGCCCCGTTGCTTGGGCTCTGAAACTTGGAGGGGTCAGCTGGGTCTGCGGGGGGTGCAATGAAAGCTCCGTTGCCAGCATCCCTGCCCTCCTCCTCCCCACCCGCCCTGCGGTCCGAATGGCCGTCCATCTCTCGGAAGGAACTGCTCCGTTTCGGAGGGGTAGGGGCCGTTTTCTTCTTCTTCTTGATAAGGGCACTGAAGAGGTTGTGCTTTTTGTCTTTCGGAAGCAGCCTCTCATCTTCATTCAAACTGCTCTCCAGGGCCGCCCTCTCCTTCCGTGGGAGCAAAGGTGAAATAGCAGGTTCGTGATCCAGAGGGTCTGCAAGGGAAAGAAAAGAGTCTACTGAGTGTTGCTTCAACAGCCAGAATAACTCGTTTTTCTTCCAGGATCAAACCACTGCAGCACCTCCAAACGGTGCAGGTTCTGTAAAGAGAGACAACTTCAGACCAGAAGTAAAGCAGCTTCAGCCACACCGAAGCCTGGACTGAACCTGGTCCCTAATCCTGCACAAATCCATTTCTGAGGTGGCCTCTATGGGACTCGGCTACCAAATTATTTTCCCTGTAGGTTTCCGGTTTAAACAGTGATGTACAACCACAAAATGTTTGTGTTCAGATTCCTGCCCTCACACCCAGAGACTTGTCTAAACTTCACACCGTGAAGAAGACAGATATTAAGAGGTCTTTGCTTTAGTCCCTGTGCTGTTGCTGTCTTTTGAAGAGCTGACTCTCTGAATTAATAAGGCATCTGTGTAACCCATCTCCATCCCCAGTCTCCTTGTTCATTTCGATTCTGACACTCCTCACCTCCTTTCCTGATGTCATCCTTTGTGGGGAATGGAAATCACTCTTCCACAAGGAGAAATCAAGAGGCCCTTTGACAGCTGGACACTTTGGGTCACACCTCCACAAAGATGGCCAGCTTTGTACAGTAATGGAGGGAAATGGTACTATCGGCCTCCTTCAGCAGCAATGCTCCAGAAGGAAACCATAGGGTGACCCTTTCTCCACTTACAAGAGGAATTTAAAAATGAATAGTGCTTTATAATATATTTATACACAGTCCTGAAGGTCTCTGTATTTGACTGACAGGGGGTCTCATTCCCAAGGCAGGCTCTGGGATAGCGGGTCCCTCAGGGGAGGAGTGCCTGCAGGGCAGCAGGTACATTTACAGCTTCACCAGGCAGTACGAAGGGAGATGAGATGAAGCAGAGTCACAGAGAAAAAGGAAGACGCTTCTTAGTCACGTATTGGTCATCATCACCCTATGGGTAGGATTTTGGTTGAGGAAGAGACAGGATTTGAAGAAAAGCAGCTATGCCCTTTGAGAAAACAGCAGGCTCCCCATGTGCAGTTAAATCCATCCCCACACAACGGTTTATGGGAACCTGGACAACCAGGAGAGCTCTCCTGGCACTTCAGGAGGTCGTGGCCTTACTGTGTCTAGACACAGTGGAGCTGCAGAGGTCCAGAGAAAACTAGCAGCTTGAACGGAGGATCAGCTTCCAGCTGCTGGACTTGCTATGGAAACACTGACAATCGAAGGGGAAACTGCAATAAAACTTTAATGTGAAATATTTTCTTTCACAATAAAAAGTGAAATGATTCCCAGCGTAATGTTAAAATCGTATTATTCCTGCTGCACTTGAAGCTCTCAAAGCCCTTAAGTATTTAAATGAAGTTATTTTACTTCAAAGCTTGTAATACGAGGCAATTATATTTCCTATATAGGGTAGGTTATTCTTCCTTTCTAAGTCACTGATACTTCCTTTTCCCAAGATTTTACATCCCTTCTTTTTTCCCCCTCTTTGTCTAGATGTACATTTGCTACTGAAACATGTACCACTACCCGAATATGACATTACACAAAAAAGGCCAGTCACATGAATGGTTACAGAAGGCAGCCTCAACAGGAGGTGGAAAAAACCCACCATATTTTGGTTTACTCTATTATTATTTCTTCAAATGAGCTAGACACAAATCTACCGTATACATCCAGTGTTTTAACACTGCTTTATTACCTCAGAATGGAAGGTAAATTCTCAAAGAAATTGATTGAAAGAGAGTTTAATTTCATGGAAGATTCTCTAAATACCTCTTTGTCCCTTGCTGAAATCATATTTGGTACCTGCCAAGAGTAATACTCTTCAGTACTCCAAGCACAAATCTGGTAGGGTGGAACAGTGAAGAAACCTCCCTTACGGGCTTGCTAAACCCAAGCCATCGTCCTGCTTTAAATTATGCAGCGTGGTAGTGTAAAGTGGCTTGAACACAGCAGATTACCCACAGTCAGATGCAGTGGGAGATCCCACTGATAGCTCTTACCAGGGAATGGGAAAAGGAGATGATCAGAGAGCTCCATGCTCAGACTCCGGTCTACAGGGAGCTGCAGGCAAGAGCCATTAAGTTAAAAGAACTCCTCAGGCTTCTCTAAGCACTGGCAGGTACAGTGCTGACCCCTCAGCCAGTTAAGGATTCACACTCCCAGCTGCTCTGCGTGTGTGTTTTTCTGTGTCTGGTCCCAAGATTAACAACCTACCTTTGCAAAACATAATAAAACCAGTTCTGAAGCCAGGACAGCAACCTCAGCAGCCTGTCACCCAGAAACACAACACTGCTACAGAAAGATGGCACCTGTTACTAGACACAGCTTTTTTTAGACACCTGGAGCTGGATGTGCATTTTGTTTCCCTCTATATTTCCTGAAGGAATAATGACTTTAATTAAAACCTACCACATTCCCCCAGGCCTCGAGCATGTGCAGTCTCTAGGCCCTCGTTGGCATCTTTGCTTTCGGCAGCTCTCCTGGATGTTCGTGTTTTGGTGGGTAACTCTGGGGCCTGGAGGAAATTGCTCACGACGCTCCTCATGCCCTTCTTTCCCAATTCCTTCTCCACCTCTGCAATGCACAGAAGAAAATTACTACAATTAACAGAAGATAAAAACTCTTGCGTTGTTCAGAGTTAACAGCCGAAAGGAAAAGCCAACAGCACAAAGCAGAGGTTCCTTGATGGTGTTCAGCCATTTGGCCCTTTAAAATCGGGCCCAAGCCCATACACAGAAAAAGCCCATGGGTAAATGCATCCCCACTTTCTACATTGTTTAACTTAGGGCTGAGTTTCATGTGAAAAACGCGCAGAATTAAGGATGCAGTTGGCCCTTTCCCCATCCCTGGAATTGCCACTGCAAGAGGGACCCGGACCTACCATCCGATATGCTGGATTCCTGAAACATCGTTTCAAAGGCCTGATGGATCTCAGCAAAGGAGGGTCTATCGGAAGGGCTCCACTGCCAGCCTGAAAAAAACAACACCACTCAAAGCTTCCACACCAGGAGGGGCTACCTATGGTGTTTCCCTTTATATAAAACAGGCCAGATAAAATGTGACGTGGAAATTTAGCCTCATTTGGAGGCTGCTGGGTAGCTTCAACCATCACCCAGCCAAATGAGCGCTGGAAAAAAACCCCATATCCCACTAAAGTCACTAATCCAAAAGCCCACAGTGGAACAGTAACAGTCAGTCCCCTTTATGAAGCCTAATGAAGCTCCCGGCTTCACCCTTAGAGCACAAGCTTTCCTTTAAATTGTCAGGAAAAAGAAGGCAAAGAAAACATTGAGCTGAACAACAAATCTCTCCCCCAGGGCCCACGTGCTCCCAGTAGAGAGGAACGGTTGTTTCACAGAGTGTTCATCCTCTGGGGAAAGCAGTTTTAACCAAGCACTTCTACTCAGCTTTGCACCTTCACTGGTGCTGGCAGGGGGTTTCTCGTGCCTCGCTGTGTGTGGCCAGATGCCACTGCACCTTGGCAGAGGTAAAAAGCAGCATTTGCAGGGCTGAGGAACACTTACACGCTCTCATGAGCTCATAAACTTTCTCAGGACAGCCTTCTGGGCGCTCCATACGATAGTCTTTCTCCAACAGCTCATAGACTTGAGACAGATCAATCCCAGGGTAAGGGGACATGCCGTAGGTCGCGATTTCCCACAGCAGAACACCAAAGGCTGCAGTGGAAGGGAAAGAAAAAAAAGAAAAAAAAATCAATAAGCTTTGTTTTCACCTTAAATTTGTGAGGATGTTTAGGGGGAATAGCCACTAAACAGTGCTGCACACTTAAACCAGTTCTGGGTGGCTCAGATCCCATGCTCAGCAGCAGCTTAGATGTTAAAGAAGCGTAACAAGGCTCTTCGTCAGCACGGACAAGTCTCCTGCGATATGACAGGGTAGAATTAGACTAATTTTCAATGTATCAGTTGTCTCAAACCTGAACGCCTTGAGATCCTTCAAGTCCTATTAAAGGCACAATTAAGAGACTTCACAGTGGATTAGCTGAAACCATTTCACTGCTGCACTGCAGTCCCTCCCTCGGCTTGACAGCTCCTCTCGTCTGCAGCCTCTCCCCAAGGGACTGGCACGTTTTAGTAGCTCGGTGGGCTTGGGGTGCCCTTGTTTAGCTGCAGCGTGGGCTAGAGGGGAAACCTGGGGGGCAGCAGCGAGAGGAAGGCTTCAGCGGTTGCTGCCAACAAGAGAGGATGAGGGTGAGATGTTTGGTCACGGGGCAAGCTGAATGGGAAAAGGGAGAGCACAGGAAGGGTCTGGAACGAGGGGAGGCATTCAAGTCCCAGAAGTCGGTGGGATGCAGGTCAGCAGCGGGGTCAGGCAGCTCACCCAGGAGTCGGGCACGCAAAATAGACTCAACACCAGTTCAACAACCTGCATGTAATTAGTTCAGTCACCCTGTTCTGTTCTTAACCTGAAGAGAAAGCGATTACAGTTCTGCATAAGTAAGGAAATCACATCACATTACATGGTAACAACACCAAGGGCAATTTACATTAGACATTTCTGTGCACAATTTTCTTTGATTGCTGTCTTGAGGCAGTGAGGTGAAAGCGGCTAAACTCTGGTGTGCCCAGCAGCAGCCACGGCCTCCAGGGATGGCCAGTTTGCTCTAATCAGACCCCAAAGGCCACTGCCTCAACTCTTAACTGCACAAGCTTATGCTAACTCTAATTAAAGACACCAAAAAATCTTTTTGGATCTTTCCTCCCCAAGTACTCTGCTATTTAAATGCAGCAGGGATCCTGCAGCCACCACAGCGATACTGCAGCATCCTTGAGACAGTGGCAGATGCTCACAGCAGCCAACACCACAGGCAAGTCCAAAGCAGAAGGAACACATTGACCACCTCCTTGGGAGGCTGTTCTGGGTTTTCCTCACTGTCTATCACAGAATCATTGAATGGTTAGAGCTGGAAGGGACCTTAAAGATCACCCAGTTCCAACCCCCTGCCATGGGCAGGGGACACCTCCCACCAGCCCAGGTTGCTCAAAGCCCCATCCAGCCTGGTCTTGAACCCCTCCAGGGATGGGGCATCCACAGCTTCTCTGGGCAACCTGGGCCAGGCTCTCACCACCCTCACAGTCAAGAATTTCTTTCTATTATCTAATTGAAATCTTCCCTCTTTCAATTTAAAACCGTTACCCCTTGTCCTACTGCTACACTCCCTGACAAAGAGTCCCTCCCCATCTCTCCTGTAGCCCCATTCAGCTACTGGAAGGCTGTTACAAGGTCTCCCCGGAGCCTTCTCTTCTCCAGGCTGAACAACCCCAACTGTCTCAGCCTGTCTTCCAGTCCTCTGAGCATTTTCATGGCCCTCTGCTGGACCCGTTCCACCAGGTCCATGTCCTTCCTGTGTGGAGGAAGGTGCCCTATACAACATTTTGCATCAGCCACCTACCTAAAAGTTTCTTCAAAATAAACCCTTTCTCAGCACAGTTTCCCCCAAATGCCAGAAAACTTCATGGCTGCTTCACTACTATCTGTCGTTTTATATGTAGAAGATGCTCAGAATAACACTTTCCAAGCGATTTTGGGACCATGTCCCACAAACTTCTATCTCATGTCACTGGGCACTTTTGAGTATTTGACCAACAGCTATGGCAGAGATATAAAACCCAAAGAAAGGCTGATAAAAAAAGTACAATGAGATTTTCTGTGGTTGGATCTGATAGAATGTAGCTCCATTTAGCTAAGCCTACTCTTATCACTAGCACCTCAGGGCTCTTCAATAACCATTTGTCATCAAATTTTCCCTCTATTTCTCCTCATCTCATTCCAAAGATTATTCTTTTAAAATGCAGAAAGACGAGCTTGGAGCTATCACTAGACAGATACACACATTATTATTTTTTGTAACATGAAATGAACCAGATTCTCACTTTCTTTCTCCAAGTAGTTAGTTCCTGGCTATATAACAATATATCGCTTCATAATCCTGTACCAGAGCTCTATCAAGGCAGTGGTATCGGTGCCCTCCAGCCCCAATTCATACTTTTCAATAAACACCACAGCATCCTTTATTTCCATAGGCTTCAAACTTATAAAGTCAGGTCTGCATCCTCAGTGCTCCACTCAAAAGCTGACATAACAGAGATTAGTTCCTGCGCTCTGACAAGCTCGTGGAACAATGTGGCTCAACCCAGGGAACAACGCTCCCTCCTGAAACGTTTCACAATGTCCTCATTTCACAGCCCTGCAAAAGAAGACTATAATCTGCATTAATTCATACATGCAAATTCTTACCCCAGACGTCAGATTTAATGGAGAACTTGTTGTAGGCCAGGCTTTCTGGTGCGGTCCATTTGATGGGGAATTTTGCTCCGGCGTGGGCAGTGTAGGTGTCACCTGTCATTAGCCTGCTCAGCCCAAAGTCTGCCACCTTCACCAAGTGGTTCTCCCCTACAAGGCAGTTTCTGGCAGCAAGGTCCCTAAAAACAAGAACAAAAATAGGCAATGAGGAGTCTTTACCACCTCACTTCTAGCACTGGCAAGGAAACCTGCTGTTCTCAAAGAAACGTGATTATTTTGATCAGGGTATTACACAGAAATTATATAGTTACACATATACATGTAGCAGGGAAAGTTTTCCATTCCAGCTTTTTAAGACTGTCATCCACACACTTTTTTTTTCTTTTTTTTTTTTTTTAATTTGAAGTGAAAGCTTCAAGAAGCCCCCTCACTTTCAATAAAAGCTGCCACCCTCAGGATAAAAATAATTTGAAGAAATGTCAGTGCTCAAGTTTATCAATAGCTGAGCATGAGCACTGAATAAAGCAATGCCTCGCTTCTTGCCCACCTCTCTCACTCTTTGGTCACTCCAGCCAACACCAGTCGCTCTCCAGAACTCCTTTTCCAGTCCTTGCTCAAGCACCAGGTCTAGCTCCCAGCTCTGCTCTTCTTCCTCCCCAGCGTACTGCATTTTACAATACAACTTTTTCATATCACCTTTTAGCCTTTTCAAAGCTGCTGTAGCTTCTGTTATCAACACATTTTTTTTAAAGGGCTGGCCAATAAGCAAATTAAGCTTTTCCTCCACAGTTTTTTCCTCCACAGTTTTTTCCATCTGCCCTCCACCTTGACAGGTGAGAGAAGTGCACGTTGCTGTAGCCACTTCCCTGGCTTGTACATGCTGTTAACACCCTCGGAAATGCTTCATGAGTATAAAACTGTAAAGCACAAAAGTTGCTTTCTCCTAATATTAGGTTTCATTAAAAAGACTTTTCCAGATTATGTCACGTTGAACTAAAAATTGATTCTACCAGAAAGCTTGAGTGAGATCGTCAGATACGAGCAGACACTGCTGTTTCTCTCACTTGTTCTGCTCAATCAGAATGAATTAAAAAAAAAAGCACGTCTTACTAGATGCCCATTAATTTTTCACAGTGTCTTTGAATATACCTTCTTATCAATGCTGATTGCTACAATGTGTGTCTAAATAAAAGCTCCTCTTCATAATCAAATTCCTCCTCCTTCCTGATTCATTAAATGAGGTCACAGCCCAGCATTTGAATCCAGGGATGTGAATTGTGACAACACTCTTAAAATAATTGGGGAGTTGGGTATGGGGGTGGCTGATAAGGAAAAACGCTACTATTTATTTTAGATAAATGGGTCATCAGAAATAAGAGGAAATGAAATGAACAGGAGAGCGGACAAACGGGATTCACACAAAGCAGTTGTTCACTTCCTACAGGCTGAAGGGATGAAATACTTTAAACAGGGCAAATCAAAGGCTGGAAATTTTAATTTGCAGCATCATCGTTCGCTTTATTGACCGACAGACGCATTTAAACAGGCCTTTCCGGGAGGAAAGGCAACGCGTGACTTAGAGGAGCACCTAGAACTTTACACACGATCCTCATATTTGTCTCTGTGAAAAAACACGTGCTAATTTTATATTCCAGTTAATTGGGCAAGAAAGGTCATGCCGTGGCACAGAGAACATCTTGTATAAAGCTCAGCGACTCTCAAACCTTCGCACAGGATGTGTCATTATATTGCTGGGAGGCCAATTCTACAGACGAAGAATGCAAAGCTCCAGCCATAATTGCAGCACACTTAAAGGTCAGAGTCTCTGAGACTTTTAAGACTGCAGAGATGCTTATTAAAGTGAATACACAATCTGGACAATAGCAGGGAACAGTCCTTACAGAGGATGGAAAAAACCATGAAACAAACAAGAAGGAACATGGGGTAAGAAGGCCCTGAGAGGGTGGCTTTGCTGGGAGCACCTGCACATGTTCAGCAATGTCAACTGCAGCAGTCCTTAACGGCTGTTAGAATCAAGGAAGAGCAGTAGCTTGTCTGTTGAGAGTCTGGTACTTTGGGAAGCATTTACATTAAAGACCCTTGTCCAAAATATACAAGTACTGACGTGTCTTTCACCTGCATCTACTGAGAAAAACAGTTAGGAGACCATCCTATAGACAGGTTAATGTACTGTATCAGATACAATGCTCTTGTGTGTTAAATACAGGACACCAACTGCAGCTGAAGTCAATGCTGCGACAATCCGAAAGGCAGGAAAATAAATGAAGGGGTGTGTTTTGTGCTGGAGATTCAGGGGTCCTTCCTACCTATGGATGAAGTTTTTCTTCTCCAGGTACTCCATGGCTGAGGAGATCTGAGTTGCCATGTACAGCAGCACCACGGCGTTCACCTCCTGCCGGTTACACTCTCGCAGATAATCCAGCAGGTTCCCGTACGTCATGAACTCCGTAATGATATAGAAAGGAGGTTCCCGCGTGCACACTCCTAGGGACCAGCATAAAGTTCACAATGAATGCTTGAGAATATCAGTGGATCTTCAGGTTTTGTCCTCTAGGGCAGTTTCTACTTCTAGAAGGCAGAAATACGGGGCTCACACAAAGCATGAGTTCCGCTTGGAATTGGTTAATAGAGGGTTTTAATTTCCTGCTTCAGGCTCTGGCAACTTAAACATTAGGGAGACGAGATCATTAAAAATCATGTATTAGTAGTACAAATTGTGAATTTTGCCAGACAATAAGTGTCTGTATTTAAAGCCTTGGTATGGTA
This sequence comes from Nycticryphes semicollaris, assembly GCA_013400055.1. Taxonomy (NCBI): domain Eukaryota; kingdom Metazoa; phylum Chordata; class Aves; order Charadriiformes; family Rostratulidae; genus Nycticryphes; species Nycticryphes semicollaris. Next base: position 57,017 of record VXBJ01005646.1, read on the forward strand.
AGCAGCTTATCTGCTCCTTAGCATCCATATCACCGCACAAGGGTTTAGTTCAAATCCCTCTGCTTGGTATTTATCACTTACCTAATAATTGCACCAAGTTCGGATGCTTGATCTCCTTCATTACTGCAGCTTCTTTCAAGAACTCTTCCACCTCCATGGTATCCTCCTGCAGAACAATGGCAAAGCTTTGGCAAGGACAGCACGCACAAAGGAGGAACAGATTTTTGTACAAGGACACAAAAAGAACTGAAAACTGACAACATAAGCCACAGTTCTTTCAAGGTAATTTTTCCCTGTAGCCACATCACAATGCCAGGGAGTTAGGAACGTTGCAGTGTTTTTGCTTTTAAAAAAAAAACCCTGTATTTTTATCATTCTTATTCTAACGGAGCTTTTTGGGGCAAGAAAATCCATATCCCTTTTGTGAAGGGCCTCTCACAGGATCACTCGAGTTGAAAAGGAAAAACGTGCTTGTTCCTAACAGAAAAAAAAAGAAGATAACACGAAATAAAAAGTACAGAAAAGAAAAGAAACAAGAATGAACATAAAACAAGGACAGGCCACAGTCAAATGCTTGAGAATGAAATGTGGGCCCCCAGTTTCTCTGGGCAGGAGCAAGAAATCCTGGCTTTCTGCTGGGGGGCTGTGACTGACGGCAGCCACTCCATCACCGAGAGCCTGGGGTTGCACAGATTTCATTTCTGGCATTTAGAGCCTGACCCGTGACACAACCGTTCTGGGCAGACGTGTCACTACCCATTTGTTGAACGCCATCAAGTTGCTTGGCACACCACGAAACGGAGGAAGATGCAATCTTGCTCAAAAAACATACTTTCTGAAGCAAATATGCCCCAAACGGCCGGAAGGTCGCTTCAAAGTGGTGCAAAAAACTACAGATCTGTTCCTAAAGCAATGTGTCTTTCTATATCCATATTTTTTTTCCACTGGTGGATTAATGTTGACAGGCTACATGGACAAAGTGTTTTAAGGAAGGATTGGAAAGGATTTACTGCTGCTGCTGAGAATGATAACAGTGGGCTGTCGCTGTAAGATCCAGGCAGCTCTCTCTTCGCAGCGAGGAGCAAGAACCTTTTTCAAACGGTTTCATTCAATCATTTACTATTCGTTGCCAATTAGCCTGATTGGCAGCTGTGATTTGCTGAACACACTCTGTCAAAACTAATAGCCCCAAGGTCCTTGCGAGCAGAACCTTAAACTGTTTTCTTTGGCAAAGGAGACAGGGTTAATAATCCAGGTTGCAAAACTACTCGAAATGCACATTTATCTTATGCAAACTCCAAAAGGTTGCTCCTCTGCAGAGCCATTCCACAGCTCTAAACCTCTCAGTGACCACATTAATAGGAAGGACACAGAGAGAGAGCTACTTGCAACAACCATTTCTCTGAAAATCTGATCCCAGGCAAAGGACCAAGCTTCATCAGCTTCCATCTTCCACTCTGCAAAACCACGGAAGAAATAAAACAGTTCTGGCTATAGCAGAGCACAGGACTGTGCCATGGCATTAAGGGACACCAGGGTTGCGTGATTAAAATAGAGGCTTCTCTGCTGGGGAAAAAATAAAAGGGAATAAAAAAAAGAAAAGAAAAAGAAAAGGCAGTCCTAATAGATGTAGGCTGGAGGTGTGCAGTAAGAAATGTGCTGAGATGACCAGCTCACCACAGCTCCAACCACTAAATGGCCCTCATGGGGTCCAAGCTTTGGCCACTGTCACAGCAGGCTGCACTGGGTCCAGCGACAGGCAGGGCACAAGGCTCCGCTCTCCGTCACTCCTATATCCGAGGGTGTATTTTAACAGGAAACATCTAAGCACCGAAACGTTGCCCAGCACCTCCCAGTTGAGCGTGGCAGAGGATCGGTGTGTGCTGCTCCGATCGCCTTCTTGCACAATCCAGAGTGTTTTGTGCCAGCTCTGAGCTGCGTTTAGACGCTTGATACAAAACCAAACAACAAATCTGTGTGTACGTGTCGCTCTTCAAAACGAAGCCAGAACGATTAATTTTTTTCTCTTTTACTTATCCCCTCCCCTCTATCTTTCTTACAGAGATATCTTACAGAGGTATCTGGAGTAGACAGGGAAGGAACAAGAAGAGCCATATAAAGTTCTGACAAATATTCTCTCAAAGGAAAATAAAGTGAGTCATTTGAACGTTAGCGCAGAAGCTGCAGAGGGTTTGTTTTCCCCAGCAGAACTGGGGTATAAATGGGATTTAAAAATGTTTCCCAAAACTTTGAAGAAAGCTATAATCCCACCTGTCAGGCACTAGACTGATGGATTTAAGGAAGGTGGATTATAAATTTGCTTTTAAGGATGGGTTTAGTGTGCATAATTGCGGGTTGAAGTGTTTCTCAACTCTCTTTTTGGTTATTCTTACATTCCCGAGTGGAACATGCTGCTTCATACTACATTATGAACCACTTTTAGTCATGTTTCATTAAATATTTATTTGATATATTTGCAACAGCCATGGGTTGTATTAAGGTTTCTTCTTATGCACAAACAGGTTTTATGGGATAAGATGCAATTTGCCTTTGTTGATGGGTTTTAGAGAGAAGGGAATGAAAGCAACAACTACAGTTGGGAGCAAAATGAGAGATCTGAAGATGCTGGGTACCCTCACACCGCAATCATAAGCAGGGAAGGAGATGAGATGTTAGAAAAACCAACATTCCTAGAAACAACTGGTCTCTCCCGTTGAAGATAAACGGGTATTTTGTTCACCCTGGTCCCATCCCAGCTCCACCTGCATCACGATGCTCCCATGTCAGCCCCACGGTTCCCAGCACTGGCTCCGAGCAGGGACAACACTAGGTGTCACTCGCTCCCTGTGCAACCCAGAGCTTGGGCTCTGCTCCGCCGGGGAGCAGCAACAGGAATCTCCAGAGTACAGAAAAGGCCAAAATGAAAAAATACTTTCTGCAACCATAGCAACCCTGAAATACCAAGGCAGCCGCTGCTCAGAGAGTAAGGAGGAAATATTTTCCCCCAAAATCAAGGAAACGTTCTTCCCCTGACACTAAAACATCTACTTGGTTCTCTCCACTTCAAAATTTCCATTGCAAAAAATGAAAAGAAACAAACAATAAACCCTGTTCTGTTTGTTTCTGCAAGACAAAACCACATCCCCATTGGAGGAGACAGAACACGGTGTCAAGTTAGCATAAACTCCTATTAAGCAACCAAATGCAATGTGTGTGGATGGTGCCAGATGATCTCAAGACATTTTTATAAACATAAATGAATTAAGCAACGACCTTATGAACTCACAGAGCACTATTTGCATTTCAAGAGACAAGGAAACTAAGACACAGCAATCACAGAGCAGAGCCAGGAACAGAACTGATTATCCAGTTCCTCATTAAAGCCACTTACAAATTTTAATATATTTTTGCTTGGATACACTTTTTCCTCCTCTTGTGTATTTTGATAAGTAGCAGCTGTGAACAATTGTTTAAGACTTCCAGGTACCCTGGGAGCTTGTCTTTTGGGAGAGACGCCACATAAGACAGAAAATCAAAACACGTAAAGCCTCCCTGAAGCAAAGCCTTTGAATTTTATGTTGACTGACTCACAATCCACAATTTTCCTTAATACAACCAGCTTGTGCTAGTGTGTTCATCCGTGAACAGCTCACCTTCACCACACCCTGAATGCGAGACACCACGGCACTATTTATTTTTCTAAGGTTTCACCCGTTCTAAAGTAAAAATTGCACCGTTGACATCCTCCTTTATTTAGATGCAAGCATTTCAGGTATCACATAATACCATACCAGGATCAAGTTCTTTCAAAAATACTCTACTTAATTCTACAGCATAGAAAGGAAGGGCCATTATCCACCCAAACTGTCTAACCAGGGCCAAGGGGAAGCAGCCAGCCTGAACCCTCTTCCTGCTGAAAGGAGATTAATGGGAAGGTTCAGAGACTCGAGTCCTACCTTTAGAGTCTTCACAGCCACTGTAAGGTTGTACTTCTTCCAAACTCCTTCGTACACCTCTCCATACTGCCCTCCACCCAGCTTGTGCTTCATCGTGATGTCAGTTCTCTCTATCTCCCATTTGTCATAGTTGGGAGACACGCCGTAAATCGTGGGCTTGTTGCGTTTGGGGGCCGGGTAGTGCAAAGTGGTGATGAGCCCATCTGCCACGGTGGAATGATGATGGACCAACTCTGCTAAGGTGTTGAAGCGGCTCTCTGAAGAGACATACAGCTAGGGACCAAAGAGAAGGAGAAAGCTCATTCACATTATGCCCATCAGAGCGTTCATACGTAGAAAATACATTATAAAACCGTGAAAGCAAAGTGTTGTATTGCTTCTACTCAAGCTGCAGTTCTGTGAGCTCCACAAGCTCTGTAACTAGCTCTCAACTGAGAGCAACCAATGCTTACACGGGAAATGCGTGGTTTCAGGAGAAAATACATGCACTTTGTTGAAACAACATGGAGGGTATGACTGCACATAGCATCAGAGTGGCATGCTGTTGCTTGAAATGTCTTTTTTTAAAAGGCTGGTCAGTAAAGACTCTGGGACATTTCCTGGAGACCAGGGGGTTGTCAACCTCAGTGTCTTGATTCTGTTATTACTTAACTTGGGTTATGACATTTTCACCTGCCTAAATCCTCCTTGAAATGTCACTACCAAACCGGTGGCTTCCCTGCCGTTGGCCTAAGCTTCTGCAGAGTGTTTTGCATGAAGTTGGGTCTGCTCCGTTCTCGTGATGGGCACCAATCAATAACACAGAAGTAAAATCATTACCACTGACTGAAAACCTGCTGTGGGGCACGATACCCCCTATTTGTTACCTGCTTTTATACAGAAGATCCATTTTAAACCTAAAAGCCTACTAAAGATAACGGAGAAGTGATTCCCTACCACCCGAGCTTTGTAATTCCAGTCCTCACACTCAAGCCCAGTCTTCTGCTGGGCAAGGTGACAAAAGCCAGAAATTTAATTCTTAAAAAGTGCTGCTGGTAACACCTGAAGGAGAAATCTTTGTATCGAAGTGCAACGGCCTGTGCTGGACGCAGCACACAGAAGGTGGAAGAGGCCCAATTTCTCACAAAGGACCAAGGTCTGGGGAGGGACAACCTCACAGGAAGAGCAGGACCACGGCAGCCACATCACACACCAATACCCACGAACAAACTTCCCAAATGCTTCTGACTCACTAGGTGTACTCTCAAGCAGCCTGTGCCCATCTGTCTGGGATTTCGGGAGGCCAGGAAGTTGACGGGGCTGCCAAGCATCCAAAAATCCCAGACTTAGGGTTGAATCCTGCTTCTCCCACCTAGACAGAATTTTTGGATAGAAAAAGAAAATGCATCTGTGAAGCTCCAGCAATAAATGAATATGTCCAATAGAAAAGGGAGGTGCATTTACAAGAGGACAGAATAAAAACATGTTTGTGGGGAGGGAAACCCACCCACAAACTTGAGTAAAGCCTTTGGACTGGGGACTGGCAATTCCCGAACGGATGCTCCTCCCTTGCAGTCATCTGTTTAGTATGCAAACCCAAAACAAGAATGAGAGGCATTGGAAAAGACCAACTATTCTGAAGCATATGACAGCACAGGCACTACATATAAGAAAAAGTGAGTGAAAAGAGCAGCCATATCATCTAAGTCAGAGATGAAAGTGCCTCCTCTCTTCAGCATCCTGCTTGTCCAAATCCCTACTTATGTTTATGAGGATGAGCCATGTGCTTATATATGTGTGATAACTACTATGGTCAGAGTTGGGAAAAAAACCTGTCAAACTGTGTATGTCATGGCCTTATTTGAATGAGCTACAGGAGGGTAAAATGCTCAGCTCAGGCATACAGTGTGACCCAGAAAGGGGAAAACAAACACAGACCTGAAGGACCCCACGGACCAGTCAGTCACAGGCAGGTTCCACTCCTGCAAGGCACGGGGTGGCTGTTGGCTTCCAAGCTACAGCCTTTGTAACAGAATGATGGCCCCTGTAAAGTTTCTCAGAAGGGACTGTTATATAGTGTCTGGCATCCAAAAAAGAAGTAGAAACCTACCTTTCCAATGCTGGGAAATCACAACCCCTGGTTAAAATGGCATTTCCTCTGGTGGCAATAGCACCTGGGCTTGGGAGAGTGGGACATGCACAGTGGCCACCCTGTCTTGAAGCCACCTGAATTAAAACCACATCAGTAACTACTCTGGTGACAACACATAAACATTTGGAGGCTCAAGATCATCCAGGGTGGAGGGTTTTACACTCTGGGCTGGAGAAATCTACTTTCACTTCACTCTTGATTTTCTTTTGCTAAACAGGAGTTAAAATAACTCCTATGGAAACTTCATCTCCAGAAAATACAGACATCCTCCTGTGGATGAGTTGGATATTCTTTCAGTAAAGTAACTGGACCAAATCTCAGTTCAACACTATGATTAAAAAACCCCAACCAAACAAAAACCACCTTTCATGGTCAAAGAGGTGAAATCACCTTAAAAACAGATGTTCTGAGAACAGAAAAGTGACAGCCTAAGAGGCTTTTACCGCTGCATGGCTTGGACCACCAAGCATTAACCACTACAACCACAATTTAAAACAAGCCAGAGCTGTTTGGGAATTATTACCTGACTGGTAATACCAGCAGTGGTTTGAGCAGTTCACGTGGATTTAAATAGAAAAGCACGGGCATAGAAAATTATGCTCAACACCAGGATCACTTGGAAGTGTTGGAGAAGTACAGAGAAGGAAGCTGCCCATGCTTTTATGACAGCTTATATCTCAGAATTTCAAATCTCACGGAAACTAGAGATATTTGTATTTTGTGTGACAAACATTGTTACAGATGGAGAAGGAAAAACCCATGGCAGAATAGAGAACAGACTCAGGATAACTGTCCAGGCCACAGGACAACACTCTATGCCTTAACTCACATGAAGTTAGCCATTTACATGAAAAAATAAAGCCAACACCTCCACCCACTACATGTGCTCACTCTGTAGGCAGAGTTTTTCTAACCTCTCATTGATTACATCTCAGTGCTGACTTCTGAAGGCCTTACTTTGCAACAGCACTACTGGAAATCAGAGTTATGCTGCGTTTAAATCTTCATCTGGAATGTGAGGCATGTATCCCAGGAAGATGGAGCAAGGAGCAGCTATGCACGGCACGCTGCCCAGCCAGTCACAGACACACTGACTGTTCACTGCAACCTCCCTTCTCCGCTGACCCCCATTACCCAAGCCTTAACTCGAGCTGTTTGCTGGATAATTTCCCCCAAGAAAACAGCCTGGTGCTGCTGACTCTGCTCACACAGAGGTAACGGGCAGGATTTCTGGAGCACATGAGCCTGCAGCGGGACTCGGAGAGTTTGCTTCCCAGCTACGCTGTTGACACATTATTTGGCCAATTTTTGTACATTGTCAGTCAAACTATAACACTGGACCTGTTCCAAGGGGCTCTGGTGGTACAAGTTGGCCACTCATCTGCAGCTTGTGTGGCCAAAAGAGGCCACAGCTCTTATTCCTGGCTAGTATATTCTATAAGGGTGGTTTAACTGGCCCACACTAACCTCCAAGGCATCCTTATCCTGATGGGATTCCCCCTGCCCAATCAGAAGATAAAATTCAACATCTACACACAAAACCAGCCACTGGAGGCTCCAAGAAGACATGTCCTGTGTCCTTACTGCTGGGGACAGCAGGATTTGAAAAACCAGCTGGACAATACCGTTTATTTAGTTGGGTTACTCAATAGGATGCTTTGCCTCAAGTACTATCAAGTGAGGAAAACCAAATCCTCTGCATCATGGAAGTGGTTTACCAGATGAGTAGCTGCATTGCACCAGCCAAATCAAGAAAGGTCACTTTTAATGCCTTAAAAAAAAACCCCACCATTAAAAGCTGAAGAATATGAGTCATTAAATTCAGAAATTAAGAAAAAAATCCTTAAGGATTTTTTTTTAAAAGTTATTGAACACCAATATGGTGCTAAAATTAAGACATACACATCTCCAATCTCTTCCTAGTCCTTTCCATTTTTCCCCCTTGGAAAAAAGCCTGGGAGAGGCTGTGCGATGCACGGCAAACCTCCACACTGGGCAGCAGTTGTTCCACCTGGTTCTCCTGGTAGTGTGTTCTTTCAATCAGAGGATATGATTCCACCAAAGCCATTCATCCTCACTATGGCACTTGCAGATATTAAACTCCCCGGACAGGCTGACTAATGATCCAGCAGGCTGGGAAGGCCCCAGGTGCTCAGGGAGTTGAAGGTAAGAGCTTTTCCTTTGCTCTGCTGCAAAACGGGTAATAGAGTGTGACAGGAGCGGCTCAGTGCGGGGGATGTGCTCCAGCCATCTCCCTTTGGCAGGGAGAAAAGCAGGGATATTTGCTCTTTCTCCTCCCAGCTCCTCAGCTTTCACAGCTGGGGACAGGGTGCTGGGAGAGAGCAGCATCCCCCAGCCCAGCAGCAGAGCGGGCAGAGTGTCTGTCGCGGTGCTGTCACAAATCACTGCCCGGCTCATTAACACAAATCGAAAACGATGGGGTTTAACACACCAGGCTGTGCCTGATACATGGACGTGGCAAACAGTGCCTTCTGCGGGGATGCTGGCCCTTGGCATGGTGGCAGGAAGGACTGTGGCTACCCCCCTGGCTCACATGAAGAGCTGAAGCCCGGGAGCCATAGCTCTCGGTCACTGCTGCTTGTTGATTGTGTATTTCCAACCACCATCAGCCACAGCCCCGCTTTATGAATGGTGCTGACCTGCACCTTTTCTCAAAGACACCAATTCAAGCAACTCTGTGGAAAACGAAGAGTTAACCCGGACAATGCAGACCTGGACACGTTATTGTAGTTCTGCAGAACTGTTTTTGGGATAAAACCAGCTCTGCTGGGATGAAAGCCTTCATGTGCCAAACCCTTTTTCTACTAGAATGGAGAACATGTGCTACCACATCACGGCCACATGCTTATTTACACCAGCTGAAGGAGGCCTGGGTTCAAAATGTTCACATGTGAACATCGCTCATCTGCCAGCATCAATGTGAATTGAAGGAATATCAACTACAGAGACAGAAGGAGGAATAATATCTGATTGCCATGGAGTCCTCCGAGTATGCCGCATGTCAGCATTTCCCAGTGCTGATAACGACCACAGAGTGTGTCTAGACTGGAGAAAAAAGGAAGAATCAAAATATTGTAACTTGGAAATATATTGCTGTAAATAACATGGCCTCAGAATGGTCTCAATTACAACCTGCTTGTTCAAGCAGTATTTCATTATTGAATAAAATCTGTTTATCTCATTACATGGTTTAGAGGGATGAGTCTGATGCATAGGAAACACCATACAATGGTTCCTTATGTTTTCATACTGATGATTTTGCTGTCATCATTCCTGTAAGAAGAATAAAGCTCTCCCAGGACAAAGGGAAAATGGCCATGGCAGGCCACGACTATAGTTGACTTCTTTTATTTTTTTTAATTTTGAAGTATTTTAATGGCACAGAATCTGCCATCTACCAGATGCTGGCAAGAAGAGCCTCAGCAGCCACACTCCAGACTCACACTTCAACTTCTGCACAGGATCTAAAGAGACGCTCCTTAAAATAGATTTGTTAAAAACAAGATTTTTTTCCGAAATCCAATGCCAGTAGAAATGTTTCCATGAATTTCAAACCAAAACCTGTGGAAAACTACACTTCTGTGCTAACATTTCTCTGCAGCATCCACAAAGCATGGCATTGCAACACTGCTACAGCACATAATGATCTAGGGGGGAAAAAGAAAAATGAAGAAACTAGAGACTGGGCCCATATAAAAGTGAAAGTGCCTACCCGTCTCCAAGGATCACGCTGAAATACTGTAGAGAAATCAAAAGAGTAGTTAAAAATACTGCAGAATAGCTCCAAAAGCATTCTGTCCCTAGCATTTAGAGGATTATTACCAACAGGCACTGGCTTGTCTGATTTGGAAGTTGAAGAGATTATCTTTTCAACATATGGGACGAGAATTCATCCTCAGAGTATCTTATTCATGATATCGATTACATTCAGCTCTGGCATAATTTTAACGTCTCCTACTTCAAAGTGTTTTGATCACACCTCACCAGAAGTTTGCTAGAGGAGGAAACCTGTGTTGTCACAGACGTGGCAGCCACAGTCTATTGTAACCAGAGATGATGAATGTTGTGACCAGGGTTCAGACCTGCTCAATTTGATTCCTAGTACCTGACCGTGCACGGCGAGTGGACAAAGCCCACTGGTAAGGTTTTCTCTTATGGTTTGGAGAGGCCACAGCCTACCTTTCCATCGGATGCAGTGTTTATTCTGTAGTGGTACACCCTCCCTTCGTATCGCAGGGAAATAGACCTCTGTCCTGGACTGCTCTCGCTCTCTCGCACGAGGAAGCTGCCGTTGATACCGCTGCTCAGAAGGTACTCAGCAGCGTTCCGTGACACTGGTCCATGATACCAGGAATGCTTCTCCAAACTGTTCACTGGGGTGATGTAGTTACTGGGTACCCAGCCTTGTCCGTTCTTCGTCTGGGCTTCACACCATTCCCCATTGTGATTGTAGCCCAGGACACGGAGCTTTTCACCTTAGCACAAGAAGAAAACGCGTTTAGACATGGCAAACCCAGGAGCTGAGGACAAAGATAGGTTCTTTCTGGCTAACAGATCATTAAATAATCTCCTAGGAGAAAGGTATCTGACTGAGCAGGGAGCATGTGTGTCTCGTTGAGCTTGAGTAGACCCCTCACAGATAGACTCACACACACGCTTCAGGAGTTCGCTGGGCTCTCGTGCAGTTCTGCACCAGCTCTGACACTGCTTGAGCTGACAAAGCAAATCCAACAAATTTTATTTCAACTGAGTTGGCTTAATGGAGAGAACAGGAGCAGATAAACAATAAAAAACAAATCATTTCAATTACCAAGGTGAGCAGATGTGACTTGTAGTACACAAAGAAGAGAAGGACTGAATAAGAAAATAGTCTACCTGTACAATCATTCTTCATACAGGGACTGTTTTAGAGAATTGTGAAAATGACAGAGGCCACCCTCTAAAATCAGTTTAGTTTAATTTCCCAGTTCAAATTCTTGCCTCTAATGGAGACCTCAGCTTTGGCAGTTTCTTGCCCAACGCAAAAACTTCAGACAGTTTTAACCTTTTAAAAGTTTATGACTTTGTGAAATGTTTGTATTTGTTTAAGAAGCATTCCCACAGAAAAAGAAATTCCATAGGGTTTAGTGTGTAAGTCAGTTATTTCACAGTGACTTTATTTTCTACACCTTCTCCCACAGTCCCAGTGCCGTTCTGCCCAGCTGCCTTACCTTTAGTTATGCTGAGAGTGTTGTCCCCACTCGCCACAAAATCATACAGTGCAACAAAGAGCTGGGAGTCATTTTCACTAGGACAGGACAGAAGGTTTTCCTTGGAGTTCCAGCGAGCTGCTTCACTCAGACCCTGGGGCTCAAAGTCTGACACTACCGGCCGCTGAAGGGCTTCTGGAGGAGGGAGAGAGAGAGAGAGGAAAAAAATCAGGTTCATTTTTGCTGATAAAAGCCATCTGGTTAACCCACGCACTCTGATTTTCTAATTTCCATTGTTTCTTGGCACGTGTGCTCCTCATGCATCAGGGGACAGATATGGACGGCTCTTCAACGCAGATCTCCTGCCACACAGGCAGGATACCCTGGTCCCAGAGCTGTCCCCTAGCTCCTGCCTCCCAATGGCACTCATGTAGGCTCTTTGCTGCTGGTAAATCATTCGGCTCCTGCCTAACTGCTGGAATGGTTAGATTTGAAAACAAACCTAGGACTTTAAAAAGGTAAATCCCTTAATTATCCTATAAACGAAATCACCAGAATGTGCAGCACAGAGAGCCAGGCAGGGCGATTTATAAGACATGGTATTTAAGAACAAGATACGTAATTCCGATGTTCACAGTATTTTTAATCATTTCTCATCTGATTTAACTACAAGGCTGTGCCTTTTTTATTACCTTCTCTCCCACCTGTCAGTCTTTAGACCAGAGCACAGGGACAAGCGCTACTTCACATGATGAGCTTTCCAACATTTTAGGAGCCCCGAGGCACCTCCAGAAAAAGAAATTCCTAAAAACTGAGCTCCACAGGTGAGTAAAAGCCAACTGCCAAAGGTTTCTGTACCCTGCAGCACCTTAGGTGTGTAATATTCAGTCAGCATCAGGCAAGTCCAAGTACATCAGGGAATTTCATTGCAAACCCTCCCCCCTCTGGGAGATGATTCGAGAGTTCAGGGCAGTGATGCTCCAGATATCTGTGTCCCCTCACTCCAATGTGCCACCCCCAGCTGTGCTGGCAGCCCTGCGGGTGACTGTGCTGGCACAAACCCAGGGCCAACAAGTTGTGAAAAATCTTGGGGTTTGAAGGGTTATTTTCCATCTGGATGATGAGTTTGTTGAGCGAGGACATGGCACTGCACACAAACGATGGCGCCAGCGATGCTATGGGGACAGGACCAGCCCCTCGCGCCACGAAACTGCTCTTCATTTACTCAGCATCAGCCCCCGCCTGCTCCCCCCACTCTCCTGCCCGGGCAAACACAGCAGGGCTTTGGAGGGAGAAACCCCAGGGCAAGTTTTTTCTACATTACCAGGTCACCTGGGAGCATGGTTCTCTCTTTACATCTGCAATACTCACAAGCAAGGGGCTGCCATGTAGATGCAGTCACACCAAAGTACACTTTTAACCCCATTGCTTGTTGGGTCTGGAAACCCAGTCTAAGCTGCACCAGTGAAGAACTGACATGATTGACACCAGAAAACGTACAAAAGTCAAGTGTGGGCTGGGACAGGTCCAACATACATTTCCCAATGGGGAACTGCTTAAAAAAGGCCCAAACCTAAGCTTTGGTGGTGAACGTGCTGCTATTCACCCACAGACAATCTGGCGTCCTCGATGCATTGGTCAGATCACCAGTGGTGAAGGCTCCCTGGGTAGTTATTTATGAATACCAGTACTACTGTATTCTTTGGAAAAGGCAAGATGATGTATGCAGGCAGAGAGCAAAACAGCAAATATATACACTGTTGGGCCTGTTTTCCCAACCAAACCGTATCTGCAGGGAGATGTATTTTTATAGTGAATCAGAGAAGTCAAATAATTCTGCTTCCTAAACGATTCCACTGGCCATACCACAGTCAAAGCTGTGGTGGTGTGTTGGGTGTTTTCTTTAAAGCACCTGGACATCCTTCCTTTCTCCCTCCTGTTTCCTGCAGGAGAATACACTTTAATAGCCTGGGTTTGCTTCCAGAGGGACAACGAGAAAAGAAACAGAAAATCCACTTTCAGAAAAATTAAGCTATAATCATTTTACCATGAAAACGCTTTGATCCTGTCAAGCCCATTAAGCTCCCTTATCAAACACAGGGCGCTGCAGTGACTGGAGATACTCCAAGGAGTTACACCATCAGTAAACACCTGGAACAGACAGACAGCAGAGAGCTGCAAGGAGCAGGCAACACAACCCCGGCGAGGAGCGACGCCGTGATGCTCTCCCCCCAAATATGGTACAAACCAGCGCACGCTGCGCGGTGGGACGGGCCATAACCTCCGTTAGGAAGGAAAATGCCTCCCCCACGGGGGACTGATTCAACAGGAAGGCAGGAAATCCAAGGCAGGCTCCCCTCCAACTCCAGCGCGATCACAGCCCCAGCGAAGGACGGCTCTTACACGGCCACGGATGGGGATGCGGGAGGAAAGCCAAGCGCTCCGCAAGAATCCTTCCCTCGTGCCCGGGCCGTGGCGATGCTGGGACTGACTCACTGCACACAGATGCCAAGGTATGTGCTTTGATTCAGGCCATGAGACAACACCGTGTCAAACACCAAAAACACCCACGAGCCACGGTGGAAAAGTCAAGGAAGGCTGGTTGTGCTCCATCACATCCCTACAAACACCGACCCGGTGATAACTATCTGCAAACCCATGGCCAGGCTCTTAAATAAATGTATGAGAATTTGCTAAGGTGGAAAACTGCACAAGTTCCCCAGTGAATACGTAGGATGCTATGCACAGATGGGCTCATATCCACTGTGTCCTCCAGGATGAATCCCCCCCCTGCTCAACCCTGGCACCCCCAAGGAGGTGGGTGACCTAACTCTGAGTTGGTGCTTCCAGAAGATGGGAACCCCCAAGTTAAGACTCGGAGCGGGGAAGGTGGTGACTGAAGGAAGCTTGAAAGGGCAGCAAGAAAGGGAGGATGAGGCCCTGAGTCAACATGGAGAAGAGCATAAAGGAAAGAGCAGAGTTGTGGTGACCCGAGTGTAGCAAAAGCTTGATAGACCGTGACAAAACACACTTTTAAAGGTCCGGGCCCCAAGAGGAGGCTGTCAGCAGACTCAGGACACAAAACCATGAAGCGAGAGAAGCAGACAGGACACGTCCATCTGGGAGCCACGTACAGCCGGCTGTCAGCGCTATTTATCCCTCCGAGGGATTCTCCAGCAGATTTGCCCAGACATTACAGTCCTTCAGAGCAGGAATTAAGAAATTGCTGTTGATCCGTATTGAGGGTCTTTTTCAACACGCTACAGCTTCTGCACCTCCCACTGCTGGTTTTAACTGCAGTTTTAGAGCACTGCTGAGCTTTTTGGTGGGCCAGATTCCTCTTAATAAATCAGTCTGGCTGCTATACCTACAGGAGGGTAACCCTGGCACGACGACGGGGCAGGAAGGGAGCTTAATTCCATCTGTTATCTCTGCGCTGTGATTCTTTCCATGCATCCACTTTGTCTTCTGCTGCGTCCTAGCAAGACTGTAATTTATTACTTTGAACACAACGTGCTCCAGATGACACCTGGATTCGAGGAGTCCCAAGGCAATGCTGTGATTCAGTTCTCCCCTAACACCAACTAAATGATGACTCTTAAAGCAGTGCAGACTTCGAAATAAGACAACAGCAGCCTGTGTTTTAAGGCATTAGCCATAAGAATGCCTTTATTTCCCCCTTAAAATTAAGTTTTTGCCAGGAGATATTTCTCTTTGCACACCAAAAGTTTTCATAAACATAACTATCTCCTGCTAATTACCACTTATACGAAATCATGAATCATCATCAGGGCCTGTGTAAGAAGTTCTCAGATACGAACAATTGGTCTAGACCAACGCAAGCAAATTTCCTTAGTAATTTAAGGGAAGGTTTGGAAAACAGGCAGAAGCACAGAATTACACTCGGCTCCTCCACAGCTGACTGCGGGGCAGTCCCCAGGGAAGGAAGAGACCTCCTGTCTCCCTGCAAAACAAACATCCTGTGGTCTTACAAACTGTGCTGGCATCTTTTTTTTCCACGAGGTTTCCAGAGCAAGGGAGCACAGAACACATCTAGTAATCTCTTTGGAGGTACAGCACGTGCTATCTAAAGCTTCTCCTTTCCCTACATTCCCTATACTCTCCTTTTCCTCTGGAATGAATGATGATAAATGGCAGAACGGCAAATCCAAATGTTCCCAACGCCAAGCACATAGGATGGAGCAGCTGCCTCTCTGTCCCGGGATTTCCTTTGTGACCCTCATGGATTCCCTATGCCTGATGGAATATGGATCAATTTTTTTTAAAAAACTTGTATTTTTTATATAAATATATATATATAAAACCAAGATTTTTCCAAAAAGAAAGAAAGTTTCCTGTTTTACTTCACTCATCCCCCCAGTGAGATCATGCTCAGTCTCTCCTGTCTACCCANTGTGGTGACCCGAGTGTAGCAAAAGCTTGATAGACCGTGACAAAACACACTTTTAAAGGTCCGGGCCCCAAGAGGAGGCTGTCAGCAGACTCAGGACACAAAACCATGAAGCGAGAGAAGCAGACAGGACACGTCCATCTGGGAGCCACGTACAGCCGGCTGTCAGCGCTATTTATCCCTCCGAGGGATTCTCCAGCAGATTTGCCCAGACATTACAGTCCTTCAGAGCAGGAATTAAGAAATTGCTGTTGATCCGTATTGAGGGTCTTTTTCAACACGCTACAGCTTCTGCACCTCCCACTGCTGGTTTTAACTGCAGTTTTAGAGCACTGCTGAGCTTTTTGGTGGGCCAGATTCCTCTTAATAAATCAGTCTGGCTGCTATACCTACAGGAGGGTAACCCTGGCACGACGACGGGGCAGGAAGGGAGCTTAATTCCATCTGTTATCTCTGCGCTGTGATTCTTTCCATGCATCCACTTTGTCTTCTGCTGCGTCCTAGCAAGACTGTAATTTATTACTTTGAACACAACGTGCTCCAGATGACACCTGGATTCGAGGAGTCCCAAGGCAATGCTGTGATTCAGTTCTCCCCTAACACCAACTAAATGATGACTCTTAAAGCAGTGCAGACTTCGAAATAAGACAACAGCAGCCTGTGTTTTAAGGCATTAGCCATAAGAATGCCTTTATTTCCCCCTTAAAATTAAGTTTTTGCCAGGAGATATTTCTCTTTGCACACCAAAAGTTTTCATAAACATAACTATCTCCTGCTAATTACCACTTATACGAAATCATGAATCATCATCAGGGCCTGTGTAAGAAGTTCTCAGATACGAACAATTGGTCTAGACCAACGCAAGCAAATTTCCTTAGTAATTTAAGGGAAGGTTTGGAAAACAGGCAGAAGCACAGAATTACACTCGGCTCCTCCACAGCTGACTGCGGGGCAGTCCCCAGGGAAGGAAGAGACCTCCTGTCTCCCTGCAAAACAAACATCCTGTGGTCTTACAAACTGTGCTGGCATCTTTTTTTTCCACGAGGTTTCTAGAGCAAGGGAGCACAGAACACATCTAGTAATCTCTTTGGAGGTACAGCACGTGCTATCTAAAGCTTCTCCTTTCCCTACATTCCCTATACTCTCCTTTTCCTCTGGAATGAATGATGATAAATGGCAGAATGGCAAATCCAAATGTTCCCAATGCCAAGCACATAGGATGGAGCAGCTGCCTCTCTGTCCTGGGATTTCCTTTGTGACCCTCATGGATTCCCTATGCCTGATGGAATATGGATCAATTTTTTTTAAAAAACTTGTATTTTTTATATAAATATATATATATAAAACCAAGATTTTTCCAAAAAGAAAGTTTCCTGTTTTACTTCACTCATCCCCCCAGTGAGATCATGCTCAGTCTCTCCTGTCTACCCCACTCTACAGCACAGGCTATTGCTGTTGCTTCTGCTCTTGGCTGGAAAGTCCACGTTCTTACAGCAGGTGGACAAACGATCACTTTCTAAATATTGTATATTTTGATACAGAGATGAAGAATTGAAAAAAATAGATCCAAGTCTCTCTCAACCAGACCCATTCCCCCCTGTGCTGGGCCAGACTCCCCAGCTGTGCTACCCAGTTTCCACCCCCAAGAAGATGCCTTCATCCCACGGGCAAGCTGCACCCCTCCTCGCATGGCCACCAGGATCTTCTAGCTTTCTAAGTACTGAAAACCACGTCTGCTGAACACAAACCTGAGAGAACAAGGCCACCCGTGGCTCCTGCTGTGTTGCTCACACCCAAACAGGCCCCCACAGCCAACTGCAGAGCTTTATCTTGGCAAACACCAAGCACCCCTGAGGATGTGGCTTCTCCCACTCCTCCAAGAGGTGATTTTGTCATCCTGGGGTTTTTTGTTGTTGTTGGGTTTCGGTTGGTTGGTTGGTTTCACTGTGGGGTGAGTGGGTTTTTTTGGAAGTTCACTCTTACACTAGGCCTGGAGGTTCCACTCAAGTTCATTCACTTGTGTTTATTCCATTTATAACCCCTTAGCGACATGGTAAATATCAGCTTTCTCCAGCCAGCTAATCACAGCTGTAGTTGTATGGAGTGGAGCTGGGGGTATGAAAGAAACTGGGATTTTATTCCCAAATCTGCTTCTAAACTGCTGCCTGACCTCAGATTATAACCTCTGGGAGAGGAAGGGGGAAAGAGTAACTGGATCCAAGTGAACTGCAGCGACACTTGGGTATTTCTGAAAACTTCACAAATTTTGGGTTGCTTTCCTTACTAAGGGAGCAAACGTAGTGAAGTTTGGCCATTTCTGAGCCTCAGGAAAGGAAAGCACCAAGTAAGAATGATCGAGATTTACTATTATATTTCCCTTTTTTTACAGAGCAGCCCCAGAGTGCTCAGGGAAGAGCTAACTCTTCTGTGGATGATCACTGGTAGGTCTGACTTCATCTATCAAATGATAATCCTTTCCCCATCACAACCCATGGGAAATGGAAGCAAGCACCATCAGCCAGATTTCTTAATAAGGACGGGACAGGCAAGAACCACTGGAGCAAGCACATAACTAGCAAGCCATTACAAAGCCAGCAACATATTTAAAAGCAAGAATTCTACTGAGTGATGGTAGATGAGAGGCCAAGAGGTGAGGAGCAGAAAATAGCCAGGGAAGAGAGGAAACAAACAGAAGGCTCTTTCCGGGGAGGCAGCAACGCTGCCTGGATGCACTCACTCTTCCTGAGGGATTAGGCCAAGACCTGCTGCTGATCCCAGTGACACCGGGACAGGAGGAGTCGCACTGGAGATTTGGGTCTGGCTCAATACGTGCCCAAATGTGTAAAAAGGACTCTCCAGGACTGGGGCAATGGCTACGGGCTGCTGCTCCTCCCCAGGCTCCTCTGCTCCAACTGTAACAAGACACGCTTAAGAAGAAAAAAATATAGAGAGAATCTGACAGCTGGCAGGACAGAAATCATTCCAGCTGGAAAACAACAGACTTTACTAGTGTCCCCAAAACAGTTTTTAAACTTTAGAGAAACAGTTTTCAAGCTTTACAGGGGACACTGACAGGTTTTAAACAAGGCTTCTGCCTTTCAGTGGCACGTCAAGCCCAAAAAGGCAGCAAGACTATTTTAGCCCCTATTTGGGACATGGACACGTTCTGTTTTCCAGATCAGATTGGCAGCAGTACGTGCTGTGCCTCTTCCCTTCTACTCTTTACCCTTTCTTGGTGTGAAGTGGGTGAGGAATTATTCAGTTTGGCAAAGGCAGGGAGGAGAAAGCAGATGACAGAAACTCATCTCTCTCACATTTTAAAACAATATTTACTGGTGGGAATAGAAACGAGGGCAAAAAATGGCCAGCTGAAACATCCATATGAAATCTCAGTAAGCATTAGAACAAGTTTAAACTAAGTTAACTAAATCCAGACAAAGCAAAGCACAGAGCCATGGGATGCAGCACCTGCCACCCCCAAAGAGTCCACCAAAGAGGACTCAACGAACAATCCTCCTTCCTACAGATGAAGAGAGAATAAGTATTTGGAAGAGGAAAAAAAATAGTATTTCCAATCCCTTGGTTAAAAGTCATGTATACCTACACACCTATCTGACTCTATATCAAACCCAACCTCAACCTAGTATTTTCAAGAAGTGTGTTTAAAAAACGCAACAGACCTGATTTTTATTACAGTCTCACACTATTCAAACACTGTTGTGGTTTTTGTTAACACATGAAAACCAAAAGAAGAAACTGAATTAGGTAAAATGAAATCTATCTTCCTGGCTGCAACTGGTTTTCCAAGCAACTAATACACCTTTCATCCTCTAAGCAGTTATGTTTAAGGTTTCATAGTCTACTATACAGTCAAGGAACTTTCAGCTTCTCCCCCATCTCCTCAGCAGCATCCCATACAACTAAGATACAAAGACCAGAGTTAAATCCTCCAGCAGTACCACCATCATCTCCTTCATCTTTTCAGAAGGTTCAGGGAGGCTGTGGGACATGCATGAGAATGGACTAGCTGTCACACACTGCTCCAAGGGACCCAGAAGCAATGGTCCACAGTTTGTGGCCCTTGACACAAGCTCATCCCCTTCTCGTGATTTGTCAGTCTGACAGCAAGCTGAAGGGCTGGCTATGGAAATTCACAAATCCACAAGTAAAAACCTGCTATCTTCTCCAGGGTAATTACACAAGCATATTTTCACTTGTGCCCTCGGAGGACAGGGGTTTGGGACAAGCCACCACTACTCTTCTTGAAGAGTCCTCTTATCGGGCTTTCAATGTCACAATCATTTTAATAAGAAAGCCACTCAGGAACACCACGTGGAGACCTTCAGCTTTAGAAAAGAATAATACAAAAGCCTCCTTTTTAGTTGGTTGGGGGTTTTTTGCGCCCCCCACTTGCCTCTCCCTCCAGCTGAGTACAGATCCTCACTTCTCAGCCTCTTTTCCAAGAGACCTAACAAGGATTACTGTGGGTCCTGGGTTGCCTATGTCCTAACCAGCTGTCACAGCATCAAGACAGCAGCTGCCACATCTGTTCACCTTTAACGTGCCACTTGGATGCTGGCTTCAGTTTTGTTCCACGCTCAGCTGAGAAATGAGATTGAGCTACTTCGATAAAAGACAGTTCAAAAGGTGTTTCAATGCCCATCTCCCAGCCCATCATAACAAATAAATACACAACCACAGTCTCAGAGAAACGGAAGGTGGAAATACCGCAATATTTATCGTGTCAACGATCGTGTTCTTAACTGGACCCTGCCTATATGGCGCAAGTCAAACTATGCTCTAATCCTGTTATGCAACTGCATGGCGAATTGGGGAGGGGGGAGTGGTTGGAACACACACACAAAAGAGAAAACTTGCAAAAACACTCAGGGTAACACCCTCGTAACATCATCCTGCAGGGGAGAGAGGCCCCAGACGCTCCCCCTGGTTCTCCGGGGGGCTGCGTTGAAAGCTCCAACGGCCCAGAATGGAGAGGCCCAGCAGGGCCAGGAGCTGCTCCCCACCACACAGCCCTCCAGTGGGGTTTTATAGACCTAAATGATCACCAAAGAATTCAGTCACGTAGAAAAGATTGAACCTACTATTACACATCCGCCCACCATTAAGGTTCTGAAACTTTAAATAAACAAAAAAAAAAGTCCTCTGGAAACTGCTCTTTGATTTTAGACAACAGAAACCCCTTCAGAGCCTCTAAACACATCCGCTAAGTACAGACTCCTGGTCCGGAATGTCTTTCAGATGGGTTTGCCACGAGAAGCCATTTGTAGATTTTGAGATTCCTAACCCATGAATTTCCGAGGACCATTTCTCCACTGAATATTCGAGAGTTGAGCAACAGCGACTTGCGATAGGCCCCGGGAAATCAGCTGCTCTGCCTTCCCTGCCTCTGATTTGACGAGTTCGCACAGCCCTCCTGGCATGCGGATTATTTTTACTGAAGCAACATCCAGCAACACAAAAGAAGTTGGAGAAGCCCAGACCGCCCCAGCGGGATGGACACAGCCCCACTAGTGCAGGGATGGGGCCAGGGCCGCTTGGGGGACACACACACACACCCCCAATAAAGCTTCTCCACGGATGGGGTACGAAGCCACAACGGGGTGAAGAACTTGCTAAAGGTCACACCAAGAAAAAAAACTCAGCCCAAAGTTCCCCTGCCCGGCCCAGTGCCTCTGTCACCTGGGCTTTCAATCCAAGCTAGTCGAGTCCGTACGTTTAATACGTCAGTGCCTACAAAAAATCACGGCTGTGCCTCAAAAATCACCTTTTAAGAGCAATCACACAAGAAAGCAAACTTGCACGGGGATAACCAAAACGAACTAAGAGATTCCGTGTTAACGCATGCTGAAAATATGTTAACTGAGGGACTCATCTGAATTTTCCTTCCTGAGCCTGAAGTTGAATTTACCAACCTCTTCTCCCATCCAAAATAAGGGAGATCCTTTTCTGGGGGAAGGGCGAAGGGGGTGGGAAATAAAAAATAAATAAAAAACTAAAGGCAAGGCCTAAAGAGAGGGCTTTGTTTATGGGCTCGGCAATAAGATCACTTGACATTTTACAACCATAAATGGTAGAGCCGCGCTCCCTTTGTATACTGCAGTTAATGAAAGTCACCTGGGGTCTGGATGCCACTTACACCACTCGGTTCCCTCTCCCCTGCATGCAAAAACCTCAGCCTAAAGCTGGGCAGCACCAAATATTTCCCCAAACCTGGGCAAAAACTTGCAAAGAACGGATAAAACTCATGGCTGGGATGGCGGAGGGGTC
>VXBJ01005646.1:79796-127713 GCA_013400055.1 Nycticryphes semicollaris
CCGCCACCGGGCGCTGGGTGCAGGCAGGGCTGCTGGGGCTCCGCTGCCAACAAAGGGCCCCCTTCAGCCGCTGCTGCCGTCCTCCATGACATCAGGCAGGCGAGAAACGCCCTCGCTCCTTAACCCTCCTCCTGCCTGCACCCTCTCTCCCAGAGCCAGGCTGAAAAAGCCACAAGTTTGGGGGTTTTGTGGGGTTTTTTTGGTTTTTTGGGGTTTTTTTTTGGTGGGGGGAGAGCCCTCCTGGGTTTGGGAAGAGAGGGGAAAAGCAGGATTGAGGAGTAAGGCTGCTGGCTCTTGCGCACGGCTCTGTGAAACCCAGTGAATCAAAGTCTTGGGAGTGTGTCGTTTCACAGGAGAGTAAGGGAATTGTAACAGGGAGAAGGAAACAGAGAGCCAGGCCCATTCCTAAGCCAGCACAAAAACTCCAGGGGAGCTGGAGGTCCTTCCCAGGAGACACAGCCACGGAAGCATCTCCGTGGTAGCTACAGGCAAAGGGACTCAAATCTCAGCTGATGCAGTTCAACTCGCAGGACACCGCTCCGCTTGCGCAAAGGGCCAAAAAGTGTCACTCTCCTGCTATCTACTGCTCTTTTCCCCTACAAAACGTGTATTTCCCTTGCAGGTTTCTCAAGGGTACATGTTAATTACTGCTCTCCAGTTTTGATACTTCACTTTTGAGCATTATTGTATGTTTCCTTTCTAAAACAACCATCACTTTTGTTCTATATACTTATATTCTATATGTATATACATTCTCTCTATATATCTCACTAAAGGAGATAGAAGATCAAGTATGTGTATACAACTGTGGGGTTTTCCACTCAAAAATCCTATTTTATTTCCCCAATCTCGGGGTGCTTTCGCTGCTCACAGTGAGAAGTGCTCAAGGGACCAGGACCTTACAGGGTGCAGAGTTCATCAGGGGTGCAAAATCCAGAGCCTGAGGAAAAACAGCCCGGGAAGGCGACCCCACAAACTCTGCTGCCATGTGTGGAGCGCTTGGTGTGTCACACACGGGATCAACAAAGGAGCAAATCTTCATTTTTGTCCCTGAAAACTTCCCTCCAGATCTGACAGTTTATTTTGGCAAGGTTACTGACTAGCTAGCGCACTTTTGCCCTCCAACGTTTTCAAACATTTCATACTTTAGGGGAAACTCTGCATGCTTCCAGCATCTGAGGACTGTGCCTGTGAAACAGCAAACATTGCTCAGGCTCTTTAAACATTATTTTACAGCATTACTTTGCCTCAGACTTCTGATCCGTGGGGCGCATGCCTGAAAGACAGCTTGGAAAGAATTCCTTGGTCTCTCAACCCATACTGAACTGCAATAATAGCATTTGCATTTTTTTAACTACCACAAGCCACATCATTTCTAGCAGAGAAATAATCAGAGCAGGGACAGTGTGACGTTCGAAGTGGTTTCGCTCTTTTTATCAGGGCGGATGAACGTGGATATCCCCATGTAATAAAGGAGGAAATGTTGAGAGAACTTAAACATTTCCTCCACTGAAACAGTCCAGAGAAGAGCTGAGGCTACAGACCTGACCCCCTACCTCTGGCAGCCTGCACATGTATTTAAAAGAAAATGATGCTGTTCCCCCCTTGCTCTCCCTTCCTCTCTCTACTTCTGGAGGAGAATTTCTGTTTTATTGAAGCCTAAGAGTTTCAACACCTATCTACTTGTTCCCTGCCCACCTCAGATGAGACTGCAGCAGAGAACTTGTACAGAACTGCTCTGGAGAGAAGGTGGGGGGAAAGAAGGAGTTAAAAAAAATAACCGAAGGAGATAAAAACAGATTTGGAGGAGAAAGGTTATATAAATCACAGGAGGAGCTCCATCATCACATGTTTAGGCCCAGTGTCATGTTTAGGGAACTGTGATGAAGTAACATTGTAAGAGCAGCCCAGGCATCTTGCACGCAACTTCTTTTCCATGTGAGGAGCATCCCTATCCCGCTTCTCCAGCTGCAGGAATGCAGAATCCCCCTGGCATCTCCCGGCACTCCAAAGGCTGCCCCCCATGAGCACCACCCAGCCATTACAATTAAGGTTAATACAGTGAGCGCCGGCAGATTTAATGCGGATTACAGTCCTGATGAACTCCTGGGGTTCTTATTCCAGAAGAAGAATGCCTCATCTCAAATTAAATTATCCCGCTTGCAGAAGAACCTCACTCTAGGAGAAAGGCATCCGTAAGCACAAAGGGCTATCCTGGGATAACTTCCTCTGTAGATAAACAAATTATCCCCTTTGTGTTTCCACACAGACACACTTGTGTGGTCCCTCTGCTTCAAACTTCATCCTTCACTGTTTCCTCTCTTGTGTCACGACAAACCAGGCTGTAAATACTCTGGAGGAAATACCTTCTGCCTTTCCTGCATGCTGGTGATAGAGAAATAAAAGCCATATTGGTAACACCACACAAATCCTGCTATTCTTACGGCTGACATCTATTAATCCCTTTCACGTTTTGTTTCTCATATAGACACCTCAGAATAAAATCAGTCATGAAAAGCGTGCAGACTTTTGGGCCACATAGTGACTGATGCAACCTTCAACTCAGGCCCTCTGCTGCAGAACAGCAAAACAGTTTTGGTTGGGAGCAGACTCGGAAGGTTCAGCCTCCTGCTCAGAGGACAGCCATCTATCCAGACCAGGTTGTCCCAGGCTTTTTGCAGCTAAACCTTAACCGAGTCTGCTAGGCAGCATGAAACACTTCTCATCCTCCTGTATCCATCCAGATTCGCCTTGCTGCAAGTTGTAAGGGTTCCTTTGCCTCTGTTTGCTCTGCACCTTGGGGAGGAGTCTCTCTGGTCACCAGCTGGGTGGTTCCAAGCGCAATGAGGTCCCCTCTAGCCCTCTCTTCCTGACAGGGCAAAGGCAGCTCCCTTGGCCCGGGGGGGCACCCCCTGCTCCAGCCCCCCATCAAACTCCCCCCAGTGTCTGCTCCAGGGGAAGGAGGGAGCTGGGCACCCTACTCCAGATGTGGCTTCACAAGTGCCATAAAAATAATCACTTCCTTGGACCTGCTGGCTCTGCTCTCGCTAATGCAATCCAGTGTCCATTAGCCTTTATTGTTCAGGCTCATACAACAGCATAAACCTATTTAGCCAACTGCCTTCAGGTCTGAGCTTCTTCTAGCAGACAGCCCTTTATTCTTAACTTTCTTAAAGCTACCCCAAATTTGCAGATCGATTTTTCTAAAAGAGAACTATCACACACAAGACAGTGGCAGCGAAAGGACGGGACTCCATGAGGAGAAAGTGAATTTTGGCATCATTCCACAACGTTAGCAGCTGGAGTGAATTTTGTTGCGATACCATTAAAAACAGCTTGAGTGCTCGTCACCCATCTAAAAGCAGAGCTGAATTTTATTTTAAAATCCTCTTCTGAAAGATGGAAAGGTAACAAGAGTTTGAAAGCCTGGGCATTTTTTGATAGGCATGTTCAGCTGTTCCGGGATGGAAAACGTCACTTGAAAGAGAAGCAGCACAAAACTGTTGGTTAAAGGAAAGGAGTAAGTTCTACCTTTCTTTCCTGCTTACAGTTATGAGGTATCTGTGCCTTACCTTGCTCTTCTGTAAATGCAGCTGAGAATTTCCCCCAGATTATAAAGACTAACCCAGTACAGGCAGTGAAGCACTTTGCCGGCTCTGGATGCATGGAGCAGTGAAAAGCGGAATCACATCAACTGGTAAGGTTTACACGTGATTTGGGCATTCACAGGTCACTGTCATTAGGCTTAAAAACAAGTCCATGCCCCAGAGGACTGCCACACCACACAGCTCTCTCCCTGATGACATCCTTCATGTTGTGATATAACACATTCTAACAGCATTACCTGATTAAAAATATATGTGTATGAAAATGATCAAAGCAGCCTGTGTTGAAATCCATGAATGACCACAGCACGTGCTAAAGACACAGCTGTGGCAAAGCTGGGCTTTGATCCGACACCAAATGCAGTATTGCCTCTTTTCCCAGGTGCTGGTCCACCTTTGTCTGACAGATTCTAGTTTTCCTTTAGGTTTTCACATCCTCCACCATTAAATGCCTCCATCCACTCTTAGATACAACATGCCAAGTTTTTTGGAAGACACTGGCGTGTATTAGACAGAGAGGACTAGCAGCTTTAATACCCTGGCTACTAAACTCTACCTTCTTGGCACGTGTAGCACAAACTCACTGTCTGGTGGAGTCTCCAAAACTGTTTGCAATGAATACAGCTTCAGTGGGTGATGCATGAGAAGTCATGAGAGCTTCACCATGGCACGTCAAAGAAAGAAGGTGAGCCCAAGATTGGGAGGGTCAGAGCAAATCCCACACCCAGCCCTTAAAAAGCCACCTCAGATTCAAACAACTGTCTCTTGAGTCAAGCACCTCTCAGTCTCAGTCATTGTTCATTGACACCTTGCAAATACTCCAAACAAGTGAAAACAAGTCTTCCAGGATACTCCAACTGTTCTCCACTTACCTGGCAATGACAGCACTACACAAAAAGGTTATCAGGGTTGTGATTTATTACTGCTATCTGCCACCTCACAGGCAGAGGGTGAGAAAAGTCCTTGTTGGTGTTCGTCGGTCAAATGACTACATTAGCCCAGCAACACTTTCCAAGTTTGTTCAAGCACCGAAGGAGAAAGCCCCAATTGGCCACGATGCTTCGGGATCTCCACTAATTTGGAGATGACTAGGGCTCAGTGACACCACCGGCACCAGGGCATCGGGTGGTTTTACTGCTCTGTCCAGACTCCTGGCTGAGATGAACCTCGTGCCTTCAGTCACCTGGGTAAGGTCACCCGAGGTTCTCCAGCACTGCCCTACCTCAGAGCCACTCCACTGGTGCTGCCATTGTCTGTTTTCTTCCACCTTTTTTATGCAGGCACCTCTGCCTTTCCTTTTCTAGTTCACATATAAAACACTTTCATAAAGACCAGTGTTCTACCTTTCTAGTGAAGATCTCAAAATTCAGCTGACACCTTTACAACAGGTAGTTAAAATAGCCTGTTAATTACAAATGCCTGTTGCTACTAATCTGACCACTCTACAATAGGCATTACTGTAAATAAAAGAAAGCCCCCACACGAATTTGAACAAAGGATAGTTAACACCTGAGGGCAAAGAGTGTTTTCCTTCCTTCTGAAACCATCCAGCACAGCGTGAGTGGCCCTGCAAGAGCACTGATAGATCTCTGCACATACAATGAAATATTAACACTTCTGGCACTTGGACTTAGCAAATCCCACTCTCACAGCAAGAAACTTTTTTTTTTTCCCAGGTTACAAAAAGTCCACTGTACACACCAGCAGAAAAACAAAGGATTTTGCAATACAGCATGTGCATTTGTTGTTTTTTTTCCTCCATGATTTACCAGATGTTTGTGATTTGCAATTTTCATGAGGGAAGGAGGAGACTGAGAAGTAGTGGGATTTCGGAGAGGGGATGTCCAGCTATTTGAAATTCCTTTCAAGCAGCAGGGCAGAATCCTTCTTTTTAAGGTAGTAACAGAGCAAAGGGTTCTACTAAATTCCTGCACTGGTGGTCTGCCTTCACCATACCCATGTAAAAAACAGCAAGATGGGTTGTGAGCTCCACAGGGAATCGCCTGGGGTATCAGTGTTTGAAGCCTGCAAAAAAATATCCAACTCCAGAGGGGCTCTTTACAAATCACAGGAAAAGTTTTGGGTGTCTTCCATTAAAGGCTTTTTGAAACACCTGCAGGCAAAGGAAAAATCAGAGCCACCTTGCACTTTTCAGATATGAAAAAAAAAAAGAGCAGCTTACCTTAAGGACACAAAAATCACACAAACTCCTATTTATTGTAATTACTTAAACTTCCATTGTCCAGGAAGTTTACTAAAGTTGCGAAAGAGGGAGGAGGGACCGAGAGGTTTTATGCCCTGTGTAGGGTCACACCAGTTTAGGGATCCTACTGAAGTTCAGTATTTTCTGCCAGTCCAGAGCAGAGAGGGCTTACAGACAGCCAGGGCTCAATCAGAAGAAATACATACTTGGAAAGGATCAGAAAATTAATTTTAGAGAAGCTTCTTCGCCAAATACTGACTCAGATCTTGAGTGGGAGCATTTCCGTGTTTCTTTTAAATGAAAAGGCAAGGAAATGCAGCTGAAAAAGTAAAGTTAAAACAAGAGGTTAAAACGGGGAGCTCAAAGCTGATGACTTCCTGGGTTATCCTGTGTAATTCTGAGCACGTCAGCAGGAAGAGCCAGGAGGACCAGTAAAACGTGTTTTAGTCTCGGCAGTAACTAAGTGGTTAATTCCTTCCATTCAAGAGCTGAAAAATCTGCCAAAGCAGAAGACCAGGCCCGAGCGATCGAATTACACGTGGGGAGGGGGTGGAAGAGGAGAAGAAGAAAAGAAAACAAGAATTACTGAACCACTGCTGCATTACACCCAGCAGGGATTAGGAGGAAGACTGAGGAGGAGGAGGAGGCAGCGAGGTTCCTCCAGCCCCATCCCACCCCAGCTGAAGCGCCTGGAGACACTTGGTTCTCACCCACATCTGGTCCTTGTCCTCCCCATTTCGGGAACATCCACCTGTACTGAGCATCTTCAGGGTGGCCAATATGCCAAACCTTTTGTGCATCAGCTACTGGAGTAATATTACTGGAATAGTCAAAACGTCTTTCTTCCCCTCACTCTCTCTCCCCAGCCGATGCCGTTGGGCTGCTTATTCTCTCCCAAGGTGAGAGTTTAACCTGGGGCACAGCTCCATGAGCATGTCTGGCACACTTGGGGCTGCCATGGGTATAGGAATCACCAAAGAACTTGAAAAGCAGTGGAAAAAAAATAATCATGCATAGCAGACACAAATAATAATCCATCAATAAACAAATAATCCATCAAACCTGCTAGCAATTCAACCCCTTTGCCTCAAAGGACAGGTCTCACAGCAGTATTAACATTTTCACAGCTATTTCAGGGCAAGCGAGGGCTTCCTACCCAGCCATATGCTGCTGCTGGCTCACCTGAACTGCTTCAGGACTGAATTACAATCAACTGCTGAAATGCGGAAAATTTCAAGTAACACAGCAACAGGAGATGGGGATAAATTCAACTGCAAAGTTTGTTATTCTCTAGGAATGTAATCTTAAACAGTTATGCTTTTGAACAGTAACTATCGCTGGACAGAAACCTTCGCAGGATCACAGCACACACATTTCCTGACACTGGAAAGAGTGTGGGTTTTTTTTTTTTATTAAAACAAATACAACCAAAACCAAACCAAGCAAACAACAAAAAAACCCCAAAGCAAAACCAGTACCTTCCAATCAGGAATTCAAGACTTTGCTAATTCATCCACAGGGGAGTACATATAATTTTGAGAAAGTAGAAGCCCTTTGTAACTATATAAATAAAAAAGCATCTATATAAGTGTAAAAGATGCTATATAAAACCATCTACAATCACTTGATTTAAATTACAGTATTTATCCACCCTCAGCATCTACTCTCAGCCTCCCTCAGGTACGCAGGTGAAGTGCCTGGTGCTCCACAGCACTTATTGCTTATTATTGCCAGTATAAGAGATTAAATAATACGCTCCCAGAAAGGAAAAGCTCCCAGTTAATTAGAAGTGCCTGCAGCAACGCTTCCCTCCAAATGGCTCAGCATTTTATTTTGTTGTCAGGACACAATATAAGAAGTTTTAAGAGTCCTGCTGGGACTATGACGTAAAGGCAGGACCAGTATTTTCTCTCATGAAGACTGGGGCCAAGAGGCAGCAATTTCAGACTGAAGTCAGTTATTCCACTGTGAATCAAAGCAAAGGTAAAGAGGAACATATATACACACCTCTGCGCTGGTTCAACTGGAGCAAGGATGGAGGAGGAGGTAATTCATGTTACTCATGCACTGCTGAGCGTAGATGGATGCAGTTCAAGTGCTAGACCCAGCACTAAACCTTCACAAGGGTTTTAAAGCACTGCTGCTCAGTTACCACACATAAAACCACATTGAAAGAAGCATTTGAATTTGAAACTTTTTGGAAAAGGTAGGTAACATTCCCTCTAGGTTGCACCATTAAGACAAAGAAAAAGCCTGATTCCAAATTCATCCAGGCAACGTTTTTTTTTTTAATTAAATCCTTTTGGGGTGAGTTTCCTTGGTATGGGTAGAGTTTAATGCTTGTCATATACACATTTAGACTTTAAAAATGGTATGAGATTGTAGAACACCTTCACGTTTTGCGCCTTTGCAGGCCGAAGAGGCAAAATAAATGACAGCGTGAAAACTAAATCAGTGCTACTGATCTCCAGGAACCCCAGAATCCGCCTCTCCACGTGTTTTGAGAAATGCAAATTTCCCTCTCTCCCCTACCTGCCCATCACTAATCAGAGCCAGTCGCGGAGCAGATGCGTTACATGTGGTCTGAGGTTTACAGCCGTTGGCGTGAATAAAGATTGTCGATTCTGTCTGCCCACACACCAGACAGAAAATAAAGAGAAGTGCGGAACTCTAAATGAATAGCACCATTTGGCACCCCATAAGCTCCAGGGCCCTGCTCCACGCTGCCCTGGAGCTGCCACATCTTTCCTTTCAGGCACAGCTGAGTCACCTCGCCCTTCGCAGGGACAGAAGTAGATGCTGAAGACTCACACAAATGATTAAACAAACACAAAGTAAAATATCTGCCGCTGCTCTGGAACTTTGTCACAACGGAGCAGAAGGGCAGGGAGCAGAGAAGTGCTACGGGTAAACATGGAGACCAGTTGGTGATACACACTCAGAGTGAGGGTCCTCAGCCAGTCCCACCTTCCCCATCTTCTCCCTCACGACCATGTGGTGGCCCAGTTCAAGAATGTGAAGACTCTCCTCGCTACACACATTCATACAAATAATATTGTTGGCACCATAAAGGGGCCAGGAGAGCAGCTTCTTAATTCGAAATATAGAGAAAATCATCTGTCCTGGCATGTAGTGAGTTGTACAGACCACTTCACCTCACCAAACTTTCCCACTGAAAGATCTACAAGCAAATCCAAAAGACATAAATGTGAAGGTAGGAACAGAGCAGATATAGATGCATTTTATTAATCGTTCAGAGACTATCAAATAGACCAGAGTCGTTCAGCACCAGGAAACCTGCTCCCACCTGAACTGGAAGTTCTTCAGCCAGCCTTGAGTAACTGGCCAGGCTCCAGCCTGGGAGTAGGAAAGCAATGCCTGGAATTCCTAGAGAGCTGACGGATGCTCAGGTAGACAGTAGCGCTGCAATAGAGACCACGGGCTCTGAAAACACAGCTCTGTGAGAAAGCCTTTCTGGAGTAAGTTCCCCTGGAGCTCCTCTGTAAGCCTCTGCTGATTCTGGGAGTGTTCCATGAAGTTCCAGGCAGAAGATACCACCCCCCTCTAATTAAATTCACAGCTCTTCCTATTTCTCATCAAGCTCCAGTCCGTATTAAGGTCTCACGTCAGCGATACGTAAATCAGGTACACTCTAGGTTATTTCTGCAGGTTGTGAGCCTCTAGCACAAGCTCTTACTGTATGATCTTGTTCTTGCTTTCTCCATGAAGGAAGTCATGCAACACTCCCAGTAAAAATAAACAATACCCAACACTTTCTGAAATTGCATCTCCCTGCCAACGTGTTGCAAGAGGAATGGAAAATACCACATATTGCCCAGGCAGAATGCTCTTTTGTTTGACACTCCTTCGTTTGACTTTACCAGATAGTACTTGTTATAAAAATTTGGGTTTACTTGGATGATACCTGAGATGTAGCACAGAAAGCTCAAATTTAACTTCACTAGTCCACGGTGTATTCAAGACTCCCTTGTGCAAGTTCCTCAGCTTGCTCAGCCAAGTTAAATCTCTTATATCAAGTTATTACAAGAACGAAGCCTACAAAGCAAGTGAACAAACGAAAGCAGCCTAGAACACGTACCACTAAAGGAGAAGGAAGGCTCTGGCTTGAACCAAGAAGAGGTGGGGAAGCCCAGAGCGAAAACCAACTGGTTTTTGTTGGGCCACACGTCCCAGTTTCCTCCCTTCCTTTTGTTCAGCTCACTCTCTTTGCATGTCCTGCGCCTGGAACGCGGCCAAAGGATTTTCACAGGGAGAAAAGAGCTGCTGTGTTCCCCTAATCCCTCCTCCTCCACCACGCACTGCACTTGGGGTGCCAACAGAACCTATTTTAAAATTAATCTCAAAGCAGAGGAAGCTTTGGAGAAAGAAGCAGGACCAGAAATCTCCAGCAGCCCTGGAGTCAAGGAGGGGACGAAGCCAATGCATCATTCCATGTTGCACAGGGAAATAGAAGATACTGAAGAGGTAAATAGCATTTATAAGATCAAGAAAAAGCACAGAGGAAAACCCCCACAGATTACCTGATCTCTCATTTTTTAATTGTACCTGAAGTGTTATATAAAGGTTGTCACAACGTCACCGGGGGGATTAGCAGGTTATTGGTTTGGAAAGAGCTGATAATAGCTTGGTTCACTGCTTCTTGCACTGTCAACCCCTCAAACGGGGTCTGAATTTTAAGATTAAAATAATTGTGGAGAAAAAAAAAATAAATTAAGGGAAGAATAACCATTCATCTTAATCATATGCTCTGGGAAGAGCTGTACCACAGTTTTATTTCTAACTCTTCTTTAGATATCTCTTGTAATTGCAGATAAACCAATTGCCCGACTTGTGCCTCCTGTTTTTTTTCCAGAGGTAAAAGATATTCAAGCCACTTGGCTTCTGGACAAGCTCACTACAACTCAGGTCCCAGCCTCGAGATCCACTGCTGGAAGGTACTATACAGACGTGAAACGTCGGGTAACACACCCGATACACCAACTTTCCAGATCATAAAACACATTTCTCATGGATTTCCAGGGCACTCCCATTCTTTCCCTGTGGTGGGGCTCGAGCGGGTTTTTCACAGCTCGCCCAGGGTGTGCTCAGCATCGCCAACACATCCTGCACAATCTGCAAAGAGCCTGCACACGCAGGAATTACAACAGACAAGGAAAAGGAGCTAGATCCAAGGGCAACAGGCAATTATTCCGCCCCCTCCCTCCCCTCACACAAAACCGCTTCGTTTACATCCAAGAGAAAGAGAAGGTTTTCACGTGTTGAAGCACCGAGAAACCTATTCCATGGGGGGAAAACAGGTATTTCAGGTGACAGACTGTTCCACAGAAATATTCTGGGGCTCCCCAAGGTCTGTAAGAGGAGGAATAAGTGAAATGTAGTGAGTGCTACGGTCCAACGACCGAAGTGCTGCAAAACCACGTCAGTCTTGAAAGCTGCGGCGTCAACGAAGATTGCAGTACCTTCCCTGGAAAATACAAAGGCTTCTACAAACACCCATTAACACTGATTACTGCCCTTTTCTGAATCTGCTCTCTTCGAGCTTCTTATAATATCATAAGAAAAAGCAAACATGAACAGCCCATTCTGAAACCACTTCCAGGAACAGGGATTGTTTAAACAAAATACATTAAGTGAAACCATCTGTATTAAGGGTCAAACGCCATCTGAGGCTGAATGTGCAAACCCAGCCATTTTACAAAGTTTGGGTAATTAGCCCTTTTTTGTTTTTGTTTTTAAAATGAATAATCAGTGGCACGGAGGTGGTACCAAGGGGGGTAAGTATGAGCAAGGAATTTAACTCTGCAGAGCTCCAGAGCTCACAGTGCCAAGCAAACATTGCGATTAATCTCAGTGCTACCCTCTTCGGCATCCTCAGAGGAAGGTTTTTCTCCATCCCATTCACGGAGCATCCTCCCCCTGAGGAACGTGTGGTCCAGCACCGGGGTGGGGTTGGGGGGAGTAAGGACACCATCCCCATCCCTGCTCCTCATGGGAGGGGTCCCCCCCAGCACCGCCTCAGTCTCTGGTGCCAGACAGTCAGTTGATCTGAATCACAAGGGATGCTGCTTTCACAAGACTTGCTGGCAAAAGAGAGGTGACAGAAGAGGTTCAGGGAAGGGAAAAAAAGGCAACTCAAAGTTACGGAGTGATCAAAGATGCGTTTTAACCCATTTTGGGGAGGATGAGGGTGGAAGTTAGCGCTGGAATTCAGCAGGATTCAAAGATGGTTGGCCATTACTAAAGATAATAAATATTAAGCTAAAATATTCAACAAGTATATGAAACCTCCAGACAGACACCTTGTAAGAGACTGACACGTTGTAGTATTTCCAATATACGTCGAGCCTTTCCCATCTCAAAGGATTCATACAAGTCTCATCCAACTTCTCTGAAATCTAACTTTAATTGGAGCAGGATGAAATCCACAGTGCCTCAAAGCAAAGCCAATGGGAGCAGATCTGGGACACTCAGCTCCTCAGGTATTTATTTATAAATGATATAATTTTGAGCCAGTATCACTCTACAAAGGGAGGGGGAACCTGCCCTCAGAGATCCTGCCCGTTGCAACAGAGGGAGAACAACTACATCTGAATATGGTCTTAGTCCCCTGCTGTGGATTTGATAACATCCAATTAACTGGAGAAATATTTCCCTATGTATCACTAGTGAAGTCAGACTGTAATCAAGTATTGCAGCTGCAAAGAAAAAAAAAAGATAAATCATGCATCATTTTTTCTGGAAACCAAGCAGAGGGTGATGATGGAAGGGAAAACTACAATTCATTTGTTTTCAAAAAAAATGCCAACAGGAAGGCCAAAAGAATACCAATATATATAAAAAAAATAACTTACTAACATTTACATGCCAACATGTAAAAAAAGCCTGGCAGATTTTTAAGCAGACAAGTATCTAATGGATCCAACAAAAATGCAAATGTCAGCTATCAAAAGACAAATTGCAGAGCTATGATGTAATGAAATAGCTGTGCTTTATGGGAATGAGGTCACAGGTTTGAAATAAGGCCTTAAGTGTGAAAAAAAAAAAAATCTTTCACAGAACTTGCAAACCTGTAATGCAATTACTTGCCCTAAGTCCATAAATGTTTAAATTCAACTCTAAAGATATAAATGAGTCATCAATTTGCATAGGGATTGCCGGGGACCACATCGTTCGTCAATCAAAATGAACTAATGAAGCTTTCGTGGTCTGAATATAATTGCTACAGAAAGAGAGTTGAAGCTGAACCATAACACTGATGTGAAAGCACATCACAGTCACCAGACATTTTTCTGTTCCTGATAATAAAGTGTCAGAATAGCCTATAGACACTGAAGAACACATAGGTCAGTACAGACCGCGATGGGAGCAAACTCAAGGAAGAGCAAATTAGCAAATACAGGGGAACTGAATGCCCACCAAGGAATCCATCCCAGTTTGAAACGAGCTGACCAGAGAGAAACAGCAGCAAACCCTGGGAGTTAGAAGCATAGGGTTTTTTTAATCTAGTTTTGCAGGACGAGGCCAGGCTGGTGGGACAGACAGCAACGCTCAATCCAAACCCTTCAGCACCCCACGAAGTGACACAGCTACTGAGCCACCCCAGAAGGCTCCCCAGGGGACCAGAGACTGAGCTGCCTCACTCAAAAACCTGAACAAATGGTAAAAGTCAGGTTTTCTCACTTTTCTTCGTTCTCAGCTCTTCAGAAATGGGTTCTTGTCTTTTCAGAAAAGTCACTCTGTCCCTTACCTTACCTCTAAGGGACAAATAGCTTTGATGCTTCTTGTTCTGTTTCGCTTAGATAAAAATTGGCAGAGTTCAGCACCTGAAGTTGCGTTATAAATTCTCTGTCCCAGCAAGGGAAAAGCCTGCCTTGGAGGGGAGATTCGTCAGGACTTTTTGTTACGTTCTACTACCTCTGCTGGGAGGAACAGCCTCAGTTTGTTGGCCTTGTAAATGAGGAAAACGAGCTCTCAATTCTGAAGCAAAAATAATAGGGATTCAATAGGGAATACATGAAGCACAAGACGTTATCTTTGACTTCACTGTTATGCCTTTATATGGATACTTTTTCTCTCCAGAAATATATCATAAAGATTCATTCACCTGTGGCTTTGAGGTGCCCAAATACTACAGTGGTTAGCATCACAGAAAGTCTTCAAAAAAACAACCAATGCACTAACCTAGTCACAGTAGGACGTGGCTATTTCACCTGTGATAGGAACTGAAAGCATTTCAAGAAGAGCACACCTAATATCGAAAACCACCTCCTCCTCCTCCTGGGAGGTGGTTTTCAAACCAAAACACTTGGTTTGAAGGAAGGAGGCAACCCCTATCTGTTCTGTCTGGCTGTGGGTGAATGTCAAGAGAAAGAGCAGCACCCAAGAGCAAACACACTCACACCCCCCCCCCATGGTGGTGGCACCAGCAAGTGCTTCTGCCACCCCCTGGGACCCAGCTCGGACCTTGGGTGTATGTTCCAGGCCTTTGTCTTCCCAGTGGCCCAAAAGCTGCTCTCCAGCCATGGCAGAGCTTGTCACACCGTAGAAACCAGCCCAAACCTGAAGGCAGTTAAAAACGTTGAAGAAAAGGATGAGTGGGGGCCAAACCAAGAGGCTGCCCCCCACCTTCCTTCCTGTGCCTCCCAATAAGTTACTCATTAACGTACCAAAACACACATACCAATGAAGAATTCTTGGAGATTCCCTGAATACCAAAATACTGAGTATAATGGCAAGCAGAACTCACTTCACACCCTCTTCCAGATCCACACCCTGCCCCGGGTGGATCACTCTTATAAAGCTCCACTTGTATTTACAGCAGCAACATCCGTACTGAACCCCTTCCTCACCATGGCCTTCTAGGGATGCAGACCATCTCTAAACAGAGCAGAGGCCACAAATGCTGTATCTTTAAATCCATCCCCATTTAGTTTTCCAAGTTTCTGTTTGAGCCGTTACAGCTCCCTCAGGACTCCACTGACTCACTGCATTTTCTGGATGACGCAAGCACGCTCTTCTGCACAGCTTCAAAACAGGCTCCAAACATTTCCAGTCACAAACTGGCCACCAAAGAACCATATAAATCAGGTGTTCTTTCTGAGCAGGCATCACCCTGTGAAGCAAAGGAGCAAGCTTCGGTTCCTACCCTTATTGGAAATGTATTAATCACTGGCTCTTCTGCTCTTTGAGGCTACTTCTAGGAAAGCATAAGTTTCCACTCTGAAATCCTGTGGAAAATAGTTTGCTCCTGACTGAACACCTACGAGGGCTGGCCCACCACTTCCTTTGACCCGTCCAGCTTGGCCCCTTCTCCCCATCAGTTTGTGGTTCCAGTTCATAAAAACCTCTGCTCTCGAGCTGCCCCCTTTTTAAAGCACCCACAAATAGAAAATCCCTCTCAAATTCTCCATGCTGGTTCCCAGTTTCTCAATTCTACCCACCAGCCAGGGCAGGGAGGTAAAGGAAGAGAAAATCTGTTCCAGGGGGAAACTCAAACAGGCCGAGCACTTCTGCCAGGGGGTGGACTCTATGAAGAGACCCGAAGCCACCATGGGGACAGATGGATGCAAAAACACTGGATCCAGGAAAGGGTCTTCCATGACTCAGGACTGAACTCTGGTTCTCTTCCTTCTGAATCCCTGCACTCAGCTCTTCGTGCTCCCCCGGTCACTGCAAGTCAGCAGACAGACCTTTTATGTGCATTTTTTCATACAGGAATGGTAACAAAAGCAAAACAAACACTGGGCTTCTGACTTATGTTTGCTGCCTGATGGCAGAGGCAGCTGAAAAAATTTAATTTCTGCTTGGAGCTTTCAGCTTTTATCCACTCTGAAAGGTTTTGCTGTCACGAGAGAACTGGAAGTGACATAAAAATGTAAAACTGAATAATGAAGGAGAAGGAAAAAAAAATCAGAGAGAAAGATGAATGTGTCTTGTTTTATCGTCTCCACTAACGTCGATATTGCACATCTTCAGGAATAAGGATTCCTTGCTGGAGAGCCTGCTTATTCCCCGCCAGCCAAGGTAAGGTAAATGTTTAAGACAAACCTGATCACACTTTACAGCAACACTCAGGCAAAAATCTTTTGCCAGCAGAGGGTTCCTGACTCCTGGCTCAGCGCCGGGAGCATCACCAGAGCGGCTCCAGGCAGGCAAGGGATGTACAGGCAGCACCAAACCACTCCCAGTGCAGAGGAGCACAACCAGTGCTGGGACAGAGCTGGGACACGGAGCAGACAGGGAGCAGGGAGCCACCAGGGGGGAAAAAAAAAGCCCCAAAATCAGGCAGAGGGGGCCGGAGCACGTACGTGCTGAGAAGTACAAGATGGTTTTACGCAGTTTGTTAACCCCGAGTTCAACAACCGGCGCCCTGGCTCCATTCCTACTGCAAAACGATGACTAGGGGGCTTATTTGCAAAATTAGCTTTAATCCTGATTTTCAGTCATTCAGAAAAAAAAAAGGAAGAAAAAAGCCCATACAGCACATATAGCTTAGGGTTTTCTGTACAGACACTGGGAGTTTTATATCGAACCATATGTTAAAAACATTCTTGAGTGTAAGTGTACTCATACAACTTTTCTTTGGACTTAGATTTTATTTCAATTGGTATTTGCAGTATCTTGGAACGACAGCAGACTGAGGATCCTGCCAATTAATGAAAAGAAAAAAAAGAGGAGATTTACCAAACATATAAATACGCTCAGTTTTAAACTATGAACTGAAAACTGTAGACACAGCATGGTTTCCTCACAATCGAATTACTGTATATTTATCACATTTCTACAGCTGACTACACTTATTTTTTCTTAATTTCTGTGTCTCCTAGTTCACTCTTAAAGCAACAGAGAAAACAAACGAGCCACAAAGACAGAACTCCGAGGCAGGATTAGTGTACTGGTGTAGGAAATTGGCCAGCTCTTCAACTGCTTGAAAGCTTGTTTCTTCCAATCAGGCTGGATTTGCAGCAAGGACGCGCTGAGGACAGCGATTAGAAAAGTGTCAGGAATTATGATTCAGTGAGATGAATCACCCCCACCCCAGCTCCCCCGGGGGTTAGGATTTGGGATAAGCACACTCAACTGCGAGGTTACACAACCCCGGCCGTGAGCACAGCCAGGGGGATCGTTTTTTGGGAGCCAGAATTCAGGTCCCTCCTTCCCACCCCTGTCCCCACGGCGCAGCACCAGGCGGGTGCTGCTCTCCTTGGGTTGTTTCCACTTCCAGCCCGAGGTTTCGGGCTGCCCCAGAAGCCCACACACCAGCAGGGCCCCGCTGCCAAGCACGTGGTAGAGCCCTGGCATGGAAGTCATACTGGATCTTCTCAAGAGCTGTTGTGTTATTCAACAGCCAGAGATTAGCCGGCTCCGCTCCAGCTTCACAAGGGCAGCGCGGAAAGAGCGGGGTGATTTACTCCGCTCTTTCCCTGTCGGACGTTACCTTTGCAGAGCACAGACTCCACGCTTGCCCAATAGTTTTATTTCTAGCAAAAGCACATCCCGAGCTCAGATGACACATTTTAGCCAAATAATGGGTGACACCTTCAGAAAGTGCATTTCAATCCACCGGCAACTGAAATAGAACACGCTTTTGTTAGGGTCCTTTGAATCACGGATGTGCAAACACAGATAGAAATTCTGCAGCATTTGACGACAGCCTGATGGGGTTTTTTTTTGCTGCAGTAGAAACTGTGGAATTTGGCCTGCGGTGCTTTACCCAAGAAGCCATCCGATCTCATGACTAAGAGCATGCGAAGGGATGGGGGTGGTGGGGAGGAAGAGCCACGCAGGAAGATGGAGCTCTTATAGTAAACATCTGAGCTGTCTGGAATAAGGCTGTGCTATTAAAATGAAGCCGCTGCTGGGTTTTCCAGTATCTTTTTCCTCTGTTTATCCCGGTTGCCATGGCTCTCACTTGAATCATGCGAACAAATTACATACACATGTCCCAGGCCACATTATTTCCACTCGCTCCACAACTCCAGATCGACTTTCACTCACCTGGCAGCCGCTCGTGCCAAACAACGTCACCACGGCCAGTGATGGAGCGCTGCTTGACGGCCACCGCTGATTAGAAACCCATGTCAATGACTTCAAAAATTAATATTTCAGGAAATGCAGAAAAGGGGAAGACCACAGGAAAAAAATGGCATCGTGTTATTCTTCACGACCCGGTTTCCAAGTGGGTTGAGTCTCCCGTGTTGACACAACCCAGTGCTCTTTCAGGTCAGCTGGAGCAGACCAGCTTGGAGCTGCACAAGCTGCTCCCCTGCTCCTCCAGTGGACTGGCACAGGCAAGATTGAAGGGAACGGAGTCAAAATTTAGCTCTCTGGCACATCAAGCCATCTAAATAATCAACTACATCATCCTCTGACTGTGCTCATGTGCCAAGTGTCCCAAACTAATTAGTTATACAACCCAAAGTTAGATGCCAGCCTGCTGAAAGAGGGTCAGAGAGTGCTCTTGGTGCTGTAATCCACGGCTCTCAGCTCAGAAATATACTTTATTGTGTTGGAAGCTTGGAGCTCACCAAGATAACTCTGACACATCCTACACCTTCAGTAATAAAGATCTGTTTTCCGAGTATTAATCTCTGCATCAGAAGATTTCCAGCAGGGAACTGTGCCCTACCTTAAACATATGGCATGAAAACCATCCTGTCACTGCTGCCATGTGAAAATGAAGACTTGAAGGATTTCTGCCTCTCTTCCCCCATCTGTCCTCTCCAAACCATTAAAAAACAGAAGCTGAGAGCTGATGCTGTCTGGAAGCAGCAGCCCAAAGCAGCGCAGCAGACAGACTCCTTTGCCCAGACAGAAGATACAGTGCTGCTAGAGACATAAGGGTGGCTCAGACAGGCTGCCCTCCTCCTGTGTCAGAGCCCAGCGATGTGCACAAGGAGAGGCTGGTGCATCTCAGACTGCAAAAAAGCCAAGAATCCCTTAGTGTTAGCATCGGGAATAACCTTTGCCCTGGAACTGAGTGAGATGGAAACATAAGGGTACAGCTCTCGTGGTCTGCAGGAGCCTGGATTTCTCCTGCTCTCCTGTGTCTCCCCCTCAGCTAAGGGAGAAATCTGGCCAGCGGGTGCTCCGTGCTCGGAAACGGAGCTCTCACTGTGCTGAAAATGGAGAATAATTTTCTATAAACGCCAATGTTCCCACCCTGGGAATTTAAGAAACAAGCAAAATCAAACAAGGAAACTGCCACTGGAATGTTTATGTTTTAATCAAAGCAGGCCCGACATCAGAATCTCTCTGTTGCCTTCAGCAACCCCGTTTTAAGCTGTTTTCTTCCAGAGGAAACTCTAGTTTTTATCAGGTATTCTTCCTGTCTGTCTGATATCCTGGGACATAGCTGCAAATGAAAAACAAAACAGAACAATACTAAAACCACTAGTGACTTGACTGCGCGGCTGCACGGTTCCGCGCTGAATTGAAACAACAGGAATTACCTCCCTTTGTAGCACACCAGACTTCAGAACCCCAGCAAATTGATCCCACATTCCTGAGATTTGCTCCAGGACTATACCTATTAGAAAGGTTCTCCCGGCACCAGCAGCATGAAATCCACTAAAATAGCTCAATACTAGATGCATTCATGAATGTTTCAATAGCCAAAGGGTTACCGTGTAGAAGCACAAAACCAGCAACTTGCTAATTATTTTATTCTTTTTCATTTTCTTTTACTGCTTTGGCATTCAGGGAGAATTTTACCAGAGCTGAATGAAAGAGAAAATAAAATACAGTACAATGAAAAGGTTAAGCACGTGATAAATAGAAAGAAGGTGGAAAATACACAGCTGCAATCCTGGTGGCCAAAATAAATCCCAGCACAATCACGGTGGTGGTCGTTTTCTTCCCGAAATGCAAGCTCCCCAGAGCCGAGGACACATTGCAAGACACACCTTTTGGGAGCTGACAGCGACTTAGTCAAACATTTCCACCAGATTTTCTTCATCAGAGAAGATAAACGGAAAAAAGACCTATGAAATGGGACCCTCAGCACTTCCACTGCTCAGCCAGCAATCGGTCCCTGTCATGGCAATTGTACCTACTGCCCTTATTTAGGAACTGTATTTGAAACCTAGACAGTGGCCAAATACTTTTTTTTTCTTCCCAAAGAAAAAACAAAAAAAATCATCCTTTTTTATTCATTGACCTTATGTAGAGAGTACACAGAATGTAACAGCCGAGCACTACCAGGAAATTCAAATCAGGCTGTGAAAAGAAGATTTCCAAGTATAAGCAAGGACCTGGGCCACTGGAGAGAGGAGAAAGGGAGATGCAGGACTGGGAAGGGAATGGACAGACGGAAAACTCCCAGAAACGTGCCCAGGAGGGTAAGCACTGCCCAAATCCTGCCCAGCAGAGATGTATCTGTACTACCCCCCCCCCCCCCCCACCAAAAGAAAAAGCCTCAGCTCTGTCTGGCATGTGGAAAAACCAGCTGCCTGGGGCCGAGCAACATGCTGTACAGAAGATACCAGAAATTGGAGAGGAAAAAAAACACCCAACACCCTGACAGCCTCTTCGCTCCACGGCACAAGACGTAGAGCTTCCCCCAACACCTCTGACTTTTTGGGCTTCACCTTCAGGAAGACACGCCTGGGTTAACCCAGCACCACACATATGCTGGACTGACTGGCTCTTACTGGGCAGGAAGGTTAACAGCTGAATTTTCCCTGCCTCTCCCTCTATTTCTGGGTTAAATTTGGCTGCAAGTTATTAGGTCTGGAGCAACTACCACACGGAGAGAAAGACATCACGCAGGAAACTTGCCTAAAACGTATTTTCCTCACCTGAAAAAAAACCCAAAGCCAAGTCCAGATCGACTGCTTAGAACAAATTAGCAAAAAGCTCACTGGCACCTGGATTGTGCATCTATGGAGAAGGAGAGCAAGGTGACCTGAACAGCCTTTCAGAGGCTGCTCACAAGGTGTGAACATGCGACAGCCTTGGTGACAACCCCTCTAA
The DNA here is from genome assembly GCA_013400055.1 of Nycticryphes semicollaris. NCBI lineage: Eukaryota > Metazoa > Chordata > Aves > Charadriiformes > Rostratulidae > Nycticryphes > Nycticryphes semicollaris. The sequence continues at coordinate 100,599 of VXBJ01005646.1, forward strand.
GCAACGCACCAGCGATGGAGACCTGTCATTTACCGCGTCTGATTACTCCACAAAAAAAGTCCTTCCAGCACACAATGTTCCAGGGAGTGATTTAATGAGAGCTGGTAACGTGACACGTAGAGCAAACAGGCATTGGAGAGCTACACATCCACACCTCTGCCTCACAGACAAATAAAACTATTGCACACCAGTACTTATTTAGAGTGAGATTTGCTGTGGAGAAGCCAGTCACTAAGTTCAGACCCTCATTTCACCGGTGATGGTTTTATTTTGAAAGACTGTCACCAAGTGGCAGAGCTACGAAAGGCTGTGCTGGGGGCAGCAGCTGGGAGTTTGGGAGAAAAACAGAGCCACAAACACACCATCAGCTGAAGCGACACGACCGAAAAAGCCACTGTCCTGTGCATCTAAGCATGCTGATGGAAACATCCGGGTAGATCACACCATACACCCACAAAAAAACCCCCAAAAATCTCAGAAGGAAACTTCAAATACTACGAGGTTTGCTCTATTGGTATAAAAACTGATAAAATTCAGTTTCTGATCCGTTCCTTTGAAGCACGGAAATCACTGACAACAAAGTCTAACGATACTGTTTCATATGAAACAGCCACCGTGGGGGCTAAATAGAGGCCCACAGGAGGGGCCAATGAAGGATGCACAACAACAACTGCAAAAAAGAGGGAAAGACACAGCCTCCCACTTCAATCTATATCTATTAAAATGCAACGTGTTACACCTGACATGAAGCAATGCGAGTTAATTTTAGCTGTTATACTTAGTGTTTTCCCCAAAAGGCAATTTTTAAGGATACATACATCTACGCATACCAGGCATTGGAGGATTCATCTATTAATCCAGCAGGAGCCTGGCTGGGTAAGATGGCAGCAAATGGCACTAACATCACACCCACGGGGACGGAGGCTCCTCAGGTGCATCAGGCACGTCAGGATCCAGGTGGGAAGCACAGGATCCGTTTGTTCCATCCCACACCTGTAAAAAGCCACCTGCAATACAACAGCAGCCAGGCTGTGCTCTGTTACCCCTGCCAAGCAAAAAGCCAGTTTCCCCCTTAAATCGTCCACAGTCTTACTTTGTTTGAAGTTGCTGATTTCTCTACACATCACTAAAGGTAACGACAGAAAAGGGCATTTCCAGGAATCTCTAAGATTTACATCAACAACAGCCAATCTCTGCGGGTCATCGCTGGATGCAGACCAGGAGGGCACCCCGATGGAGCATGCGATAACCAAGTAATCCCTGGACAATTGCCTGTCAGTGCTTTAGAAAGACCTTTGATGTACCAGAGCTAAAGCTAAACCAGCTCTCCAGGTCTAAACTTTCAGCAAATGAAGCTTGTGGAGATAATTTAGGCTACCTGTGCCTGCTTTCCTGTTAGGTACTTGCCTTCTAATTTGCTTGGGGAGTAAACTGAGTTAGTTTACATGGAACTTTCTTTGCACTCTCTACTCGTTACTCAGAAATCCATAACAGTGTTAAAGATCTGGGAAGATTTTTGAGAGTAAATTGGAAATAGTGACTTTCTTGCAAGCCTCCCAGTACACAGCTGATGTTTATTTAGGCCCGCCATAGGGTTTTCTCTTCAAACAGCAAAAGTTTCTAGTCTCTGAGAAGCTACAGAAATTTGACAGATTTCAATCCTCCGTTGAAGGCTGGAAGAAGCAGCTGCAGTCAGTCTGGATGGCTGAGGGTAAGTGTTTGCTGGCTGCCTGGAGGAGAGAGGACCCAGGCAGCCCACGAAGGGTTTGCACCGAGCGATACAAAGAGAAGACGGTGCCACACATCTCCTGCAGCTGCCAGTCTAGTCAGAAACGGTGTCACTTGAGAGAGGAAAACATGAGATACGTCAGCCAGAGCCTGCATCCTTCTGCTGTAGCTGCACAACACAAATTGAAAAACACAATCTGTGGCTCTGAAGGATATCACCTATTACAGCACCAACCTACCTTCACCCCAGCCCAGCGGGGCCAAACGCAGGCTGGTGGTAGCCCTAACCTCCCCAGATGCTGCCCCTTGGCTGCCTCCTGCACCCGAGCAGCCGGTGCTGCCACTGTCCTGGCTGTGCCATACCCACTGAACCCACGCTCAGGAACACCGGCTCCAACGGGGACATCCATGGTTTCGTGGGTTGTGTGCACCGAGGAACTTGACTCATTCCACGCAACGCGTGAAACAGCGAGGTGGCAGTAATTTCACTTACTAATTGCTCTAATCTAGATTACAACAATGATGCGAAAGGAACAGCTGCCAGCCACTCCCTGAAATAACCAATCATTCCCACCCTCCTACTTGTCTCTCTCTCAAAAAAAAATATCCCTTTGCCATAGCAAACTGATGTGGAAGCTTTACAGCTCCTGGAGGAAATCTTGCATCATGCCTAGAGACCTTTAGAAAAGCACTGGCAGCAAAATAAATTATTTACAGCACTATTTCTGACAATACAATCTCCATAAATGATACAAGATTGAAGGGTTTAAAAATGAGTGCTTGTGGCATGGGGCCTAAGCGTGTGTCTAATAGAAATATTGATTAACTCCATTTCCACAGACTGTAAACAGTCTGATGAAAAGGGAAACTGCAAATGTAGGGTTTTTTTCTTTTGTGGTAAAGTAGGACAGAGCAATCACTTCACCCACTCAAACTAAGCCAAATTAAAGCTGGCTTGCATATTTATAGAATTATTTTCTCTTTGAAACAATCCAATCTACATGTTGTTTACCTGATCCTAAGTCATGACTTATTTCATTTCCCCACAATAACTCAAGTCAGTCGAGGCTTCCGGCTTCCAGCAAGGTTCCTGCTGTTTACTTAGGTTTTCCAGCTGGGTTGAATGATATGCAAAGAGGTCTGAGGACTTGCTGGAGGTCACACAGAAGAGGAAAGTCAGTTGGCTCCGCGAGCGTAATAGCCCTGGACTTTTTACAGCTCCCAGGACTTTGCTCTAAGCACCAGCCTAACCTTCTCATCAAAAGATACTATATCAGTTTGCAGCGTTTCAAACATTTGCTAGGCCTCAGGAAAAGGCACTTACTTCCCTCCATAAAGAGTTTGAAGCAACCCTGCTAAAGGGCAGGATGAAAATCCGAAGGCACTGAACGCACATGCTCACAATTAGAAAATTCAGTGGAAACTGCTAACGTTAAGTTTTCCACTTTCCACGGCAGAATTTGCAAACATATTTTGTCGCGCAATTTAAGAGAAAGGAAACTCCCGGGGATGTTTAAATAGAGTCTGCCTAAATATTTTGTTTAAAGAGAGCTATTTTCATTTCGGCTAGAATTTATAGGGTAAAACATCCCAGGCAATCTGCAATGGCCACCAGACTTCAATTTGTCCCAACCCGGGCTGCCCATGCAGCCAAGGACAAGCCATGGCCCTTCTCAAGGCCACAGAGTCTGCAGAGCTACAAGGAAGATAAAGGAGTGTTCACTCCTACGGTTCCACCAGGACAAACCAGTCTGCAAAGCGAGGCCCAGGAGCTTATTTTCTTTGACTGGTTGCGGGGTTTTTGATTTGTGGGGTTTGGTTTTGTTTTCCCAGAGCAGCACCGAGGGCACAAACCACTTGAAGAGCAATTTACCTCCCTTGCGCCACGGCAAATACGCTTGACATAAACAAAACCTCTTGAAACTCCAACATGACAAAAGCAAGGGCTGTAAACTTCTATTTAAACACAGCACTGACACTCAGAGAGATTAACAATGATATTTTGGAGAAAAGGCATATTTTGCTAGTAATTCACCACCCACTTCATTCACGGGGGCACAGGCATTACCATCCATCCTCCCAGCACCGCAGGGCCCTCCAGCAAACTACTGTCCCACTTGTCACTTCACCCCAACAGGCCTCCTGCCCTTCTCCATTTACACTTCTGTCATCCAAAAAACCACTCCTTTTCACTTCCAAGCTCTTCAAATTCATGCCCTGATGTTCCTCAGCTCGTCTTCTCTTCTCTCCCAGAATGATTCAGGCAATTGTACTTCTGAGATCTGATCTGCCAGCTCAGCTCTTCTAACGCCCTTTGGCTCTTCCACTGCACCAGCTTTCATTTCTCAGTTTATTCCTCTTTAAACTTTCTTCTTCTTTTAAACCTTCACAGTTTGTTCTCTTTATTTTCTCTCAGTGTTACCCACTCTAGCCTCCTAATGGACATCTCCAATTAAAACTTAATTATGTCTCATACCAACAGCTGTTCTCAGGCTGATGAGCACACCCTAGAAAAAATCCAAGGCGAAAGGTCTTGCCTGTTAGACATTTTGCTGGAATCCAAAGGTCACACATAAGGACAACCCATAATCAGACACTTACTCCAGCATTATGAATTTCCTTTTTTTCTTTTTTCCCTGTTTAAATTATTTTAGAAGAGGTGACCCTACCCTTGACAAGGACAAGCATCTCCCCATGGTGAGGATGCACAGGTCTAAAGCTTGGCAAGCCAACGAGAGGATTTAGTCCGCTATTTTCTTCCAAACAAATAAAACTCAACGTCAGTCAGTGCTTCAGCCTGGTGGTTTTCAGGTTGTGCTCCACTTCTCCTGCTCCATGAGCTGTATGCGGCTGGGACAGCAACGCTGGCTGTGGGGTTTAGCACAGCTGGTACACACGAGTGACAGGACGACAGCCTTTTTAGGTGCCAGCCCCTCCTGTCACAGCATTTCTGTTGTGCCTTGGCAGGCTCAGACCTGGAGCCCATCTCTAGTCTTCAAGCAAACAGTGAAGCGTGCCTCAGGTCTGGCTCTACCATGAAGCACTCCTGCTGCTGGGGTTACCATGGTTCTCCAGCCTGACCATGAACCAGCCTGGACAGGGGGTGGGGATGGAGAGGCCAAGTTATGCCAGGAATGAGCCTGGGGAATGCAGCAGAGGTCACATTGTGGAGCGGGTACCGACACATGCCGCTCGTTCCAGCTCACGGCTCGCTGAAACTCCTGGACAGAGGGCTCTCCCAAAGCCTGGGAAACCAGCAGTGGGCGATGACCTGCACCCACTGCATCTTCATCCTGCTTAGCATATGCCAAATACAATGAGACGCATTAAGTCAAGTCTTTGCTCTACCCAGCGCATGATGTGATTGGCAGAAGAAGTTTCCCCCCCTCCTTTAATTCTGCTGATAGTATGTAATTCTGTTGATCCCTTTAGCCTTAGCCAAATATTTATGTCAAGCTGGGGAAAAAAAAAATGCCAGGCATAGAGCAGGGGGCGGAGGGAAGGCAATCTCGAAATGGCTTATAAACCAATTCCAGCACACAAAGCACTTCTTACTTCTGCCCAGTCATACTCAGATTAACAATAAAGTTGCTATGTTGGCCATTCCTTTTTTTAATTAACCTTCCACGGGTTAAAGAGCTGGTGCTATGGATAATCAATAAACCCAGGCACTACTTTCATACCCACAAAACAAATGTCTTGCTGGGTTAGGATAAAACTTCAGTTCCTTGTTACGTGCAGCCACCACCTGGTAGTGGGGGGCAGGCGGACCCTAAAGTACTAATAATGTCACGTACTCACAAGTACTTGTGCTCATCAGCCAGTGCCCAAACTGCATTCGATTTTTCAGTCACATTGCTGCTCCCAGGCAGGGATCTAGCACGTACATCACTTCTACCACTTACCCAGTTCTGGCTGAATGGGAAAATTCATTATTCATTTAATTTTAAGTAACAGCCAAAGGGCCCAATCAGCAGCAGAGTGCCCCGGTGCTGCGCTACCGCAGATGAGGAACAGCTTCTCTCTGATGCAGAGGTCTCAGCGCCGTAGTTCTTTTGTTAAGATCACTTTCTTAGGGGATTCGAAAGCAGAAACAAAGCCATAAATTATTTTCTAATTGCTTAGCAGTGAACAAAGGCAGAAAACGACCTGCTGCGTCCCAACTCTTCCAAAGGCACACGTGAATAAACAGGACTGCTGGAAGTCTAACAAACTGACAACCCATCCCAGGGAACACAAAGAGGAATGTTTGCCTAAACACTGCCTTTCAGCAAGACTGTAATCAAAGAAAAAAAAAATAAAAAACAACAAAAAAAAAACCCCACCCCATGTATGATAAGAAAGATTCCTGGTGGTTCTGGCACAGTGATTATTCTCTACGTAATCAGGAAAGTTTGGAAACATTTGAATATGCTGTTTTGCTGGCATCCTTTCAAAAAAAGAAAAAAAAAAAAAAAACCAAATGGCTGTAGTTCAAACAGCAAACAAGGCCCCAAACCAGTTATTAAATCGAAGTGTTATGGATCCACAGGAAAAAAAGAAGCTCGTTTTCTCACATTTTCTGCACTACGAATGAAGAGATAATGGAAGCCTGTACAGCTATCTGGTATTAGCCTGTCCACGAGACAGGGGTATAACTATTACAAGTTAAAATAATCAACTTGCTTTTATCGAGGAGTCAAACAAAAGAGCAGAGAGGAGAGCTCCAGCTGCTTGTCTCAGCAGGGACGGGGACTGGGCAACGTGACACCCTCAGATACCACGTCCTGAACATTAGCCCTCCTGTGACCAGCGCTCAGTAGATCCAGATTCAATGACTTTGAAACTGATCCACCCTAGGTTTGGGGGAAACCACACCGGCTTGTGCATTCTGAAGTGAATAGAGATTAAACAAAGAGGCAGAAAGATCATGGAAATGGGAAAAATGGGAATAGCGAGAATACCAGTCAAAATAAGTGAGTAACAGCAGCAGAGGAAGATAAACTGGCTTCCTCCTTTCTAGGGAAGCAGGAAGATCTCGCTTAAAAGCTTCTTACAACTACAGGAGTATCATTGCAGAACCCTACCAAAAGACAGCATGAGCTGAGCAAACCATGCTCTCCTCACAAGGAGATGTGTTCAATAATTAATTGCTTCTGAAAACCCACCGAGCATGGGATGCTCCTGCATTGAACATCAGCTCTCCCTAGAGGCAGCCGCCTGCAAGGGAAGGACTTAACCTTGGTACAACTTCTCTGTGCAAGGGAAAGGCAGCACAGTCCCTGTGTACAAGGTTTGGGGTTTAACACAAGTTAATACTGTTTATCTGAACCAGGCCCACAGAGGTAGCTGCGGAATATAATGAGATTGTGATGGAAAGAAATGCATGGCCTGAACTTTTAAGCCACAAAACAGCACTAAGCCAACAATTCATTAGTTATTTTTTCTAAAACTGGGAGGGGAAGAAGAAGATGTATCTACTGAAGCAGGAGATAAATCACTCAGTGGGTATTTCACAGATGCCTGGGAATAAAACGCATTGCAAGACGTTATTAATGTTTATTATGTAGGTCTGTTACACCACAGCTTATCACCAACGATCTGCACCAGGCTCAAAGCTTACGCCTAAATTAGCCTGGAGTTTTTACAGAAAACAAAAAAACGCGGGTGCACAGCCCGGAGGGGATCTCACTGAGCTCAGCTCTGCCATTAACCCAGCAATCGAGTCCTCAGGCTGGCACACTGCTGATTTACACCCACAAAGCCCCCAAAACGCCTCCATGTGCAAGAGCGTAGCAGCAAAAGCAGACATAATGCCTAACCCTTTTTGTTAGTCATGTTGACAAATGGGAAATAACTCAAGATGCCTTAATTACAAAGCCTGAAATTCACTTTCACAGCTCACTGGGAGTAGTAGGAAGGGAATCAATCCTTCAAGGGAAAGGAATGAGCTGGGTCAAGTTGTAAGGGATGATAAAGGGACCGCAAATGCTGGTTTTAAGTTGATAGGAATGTTTTGATGAATCATTCCTAAGACCAAGGCTCTTTTCAAGATGCTTGTTATCCCGTAACAACTGAAATAAAAAGATCGTCCTGACTTTTCCCGTTAGCACCCCTAGAATGGGCATCTCAAACCCATATAACCTGAGTTATCAAACCAACAGTCACAGCACATCCAAGAGCTCCCTGTATAATGGCCCTGTTGAAGGCTGTTCCGTGGGGGAACTCTGCGTGTGCACCCCAGGCAGAGGTGGCTACAGTCACCTGAAATGTAAAGGTCTGGCATCAAAAGGTGTTTTGGCCAGGAGGCACAGAAACACACCCCCCCCAACACACACCTCCCCACAAAAAGCCCTTCATCCTAACGTCAGTGCTTTAAGCCACTCATAAAGCAAAACAGCAGCAGCAAAGCCTGCTTAAGCACCCCTGGAGTGGGTGATTCTACCAGCTGCCCAGGAAAGACCTAATATAAGCCATAAAAGTAATTTCAGCTTCAAACAGGGAGGCTGCTCCTCTCTCTCTCTCTGTCTCTAATTGAGCAGGATAGCAAGCTGTCGGGACAGCAGAGGAAATCTGCTCTTCTTCTCTCCCGGAGAAACGTAATGACATGATGGCAAAGTGTTTTTATCAGTTCCCCAGACTGCGAGAGCCGAGCGACTCCGCACCATTCATCAGGAGGAGAATGGACCAGGAGAACAATCAGAAATCCATTAGCAAGCTGCCGCTCGCCTCCGCGCCTGCCGGAGCTCCCGATCAAATGTCAGAGCGTTGAATGGCTTCTATTACTGGAGAGGAGGAAAGGACCCGGGAATTGTTTCAAACTGATAAAGATATTACTACAATTTGTAGCTGTTATTAGCATCAGGGCAACCATTAGCTATTTGCATTGTGCCTTTAACTAAGTTTCTCAAATCCAGGGCAAAAGCTTCCATTAATTATGGATTGAAATGGAGAGAGGTCTGCTCTGCTGCGGTGCCACCAACTCACACCACAGGGGAAGCGGTGGGAGGGGGAAGGAAAACTGGAGATGGAGGTAGGGCTGCTCTTTGGTTGGTTTTAATCTTTTTTTTTGTTGTTGTTGTTTTTACTGCCTAGATTCAGAAGCCAGAGCTCAACTGTGAAATACAGCAACCGTGCAAGAAAATAGCAAGAATTACCAACACCGCTCTTTATTAGCAGGGGAGTGACCCCATAAGAATACATCAGCTCATCATCGCTGTTCCAGCCCGTTCCTCCGCTGAGCTATGGGCTCATTTCTGCTCTAACTAACACTTTGCTGTCCTCGTTGATCACGGCACAAGCCAGACCCAAAACCAACCTGCTCCATGAAAAATCTTCCCCCTCTCCCGGTTACTTCCTCCCTTACCTGGAAGGCGATTAGGCTGTTTGAAAAGCAGCACAAACCACCAGGTCGTATATATGTCTGTACATTAAAAACAAATGTCTGTACCATCTCCTCCAATTTACACCACCTCTGAAAGCTATTATCTGAGCTGTTATCTGGCACACGGAGTAGAATAAGATATGCTGAGTGTATCAGCAGCATACCATGTATTGAAATGATTTGTGCAGATTCGCTCCATTCATAGACCTAAAATACAATGAAGAATTTAAAGCAGGAAACTTCCACGTGTGGCTAGGAAGTAGGGGAAAAAATAATAATTGAAAAAAAAAAAACTTAGGAATTCTCCAGTGCAAGTATTTCCAACTGCAGACAAATTCTCATTATCTTGCGTCTGCCAAAAAGAACAAATTAAAATATCAATCAACTGTAGTGATCCAGGTAAAAGTCTTAAACTGCATCTTAACAATTAGTGTGTTGTTGTTTTCAATTCGTTGAGCTCCCCAGATGAGCTCAGAAATGACTGCAGCCAAAAAAAAACCCACCCTACAAAATCTCAACAGAAATCTGTTTCCCTCAATACCCGAATTACATTTGAATCATGGTATTTTTACCTCTAGAACAGGCAACAGTGAAAGGCAATCAAGGCTGTCAGCATTTCAGCTATGAAACGCTAGCCATGAAAACCACTACTGTAACGTCTCTGCATTTCTTTATTTACTACAATTTTTCTATTTTTCAATTAAGACTCAGACTGAAGCTTTGCAGTGTGCTAATACCTGGCAGTACTGGACCCTGGAGCACTAAAGGCGACTGAGCCAGGCTGGGACACGCTCAGTGTGACACTGGGAGTCCCATACGTGTGCAGTGATTGACACCGGTGTACCCAGTGATTCGCACACAGGACCACACCTGTGGAGCAGCAGCTGGTTATCACCTTAAAGCTCTGTTTATTTTCCACCAAGACAAGAGGAAACACGTGCCCAGCAAAGCAGCCTCACAAACTGTAAAAAAAACCCCATAAATTAAAAAAAAAAAAAAAATCAAATCACTTTAATCCACATGGGTCCCAGAAACAGTACTTTCACCTCCACAGACCAGACCATACACATGGACGTTGAAATAGTGTCAATAGTGGAAGGGATTACAGCTCTCCAGCCACTCCGGGTCTGTCAGCAGCCCCAGCTGACATCTCCTAAGCAAACTGCTTCCCACAGTACCTGCTAAATTACCTTTATTTCAGAAAAGGCGTTTGGAGGTGTTCATCCTCTGATCCCTGGTGCAGCAGATGTGGGCTGACAGGGAATCTTCTTTAAAACCCAACTTGAGAACCGATAGAGGGGGTGTGATTCGCTTACTGGTAAGGGGTCTCAGTGGTTCAGGTCACCCAGCCCCTGGCAGGGATCACCCATCACCAGCATCAAAGACTATGGTGTGGCTGGTACCAGAGGAGACAAGCCATTAGTTAGGGCTCAATTCCTCCAAGCCAGATGTCCTCACTGCAACCCATAAACCCAGCCAGCACCCTCGCTGATGGCATCAGCAGCTGGGGAAGCAGGCAGGACACCTAAAATGCCCTTTCTCTCCCTGAAAAGCTCACAGCCCTTCCACCAGGCACCAGAGCCAAGCACTTGCTGTCTCTGCCTCCAGATCTTCTGAGCTGGGACATCTTCGGCTGGGGGGGGTCTCAAACCAACACCTTTAGAAGTGCTACATTCATGTAAATAAGGAATGTTCTTAAGAACAAATTAGTTGAGCATATTCTATTAAGTCATTTCATTTGTTTTTGCTCCTGTTCATTTATTCCAAGCTGCTGCACCTTCCCTTGGAGAGGTTATTAAATGCTCTGCTAATGGCCGCCAGCACTCATTTAATTCTTCTTAATGAACGTATGAGTGAGTAGCGGAAGCTATTATGTAGGGCTTAATAAAGGGCGGGAAGGAATTTCCTAAAATTTATTGCCACAGGCTGCTGCTTGAAGATAAAATAGATGGTAATTGCTTGGAACAGGAAAGAGGAGGCTGATAAAATGTCCCTAGACATGAGGTAAAAAAAAAATAAAAATGAAATACCAAGTGCTATGAACCAAAATCTCAAAGCCCAAATGATTGCAAAAGCAAGATGGTCTCCTCCCAGCTTTTAGCTTTCTGCAATCCTTCAGACGATTCCTTTGAGCAGGGGTGTCGAGTGATGAACTCCATCTCAGCTGGAAGGATTCTTCTACGACTAGGAAGACAACCATTCTCATAAAAATATTTAAAAAAAAAAAAATAAAGGCATTAATTCAGACAGCATCTCATGAAAAAATTATTTGCAGGAAAGGGACAAGGTGGAAAAAAGGGAAGGACGATGTTTCTGGATTATTGAGTCCAACAAGACGATCTTTCCTAAAGTACAGGCTTTACAGGATGAAGGAGATGCAAAACATTTTGCTACAATTATGTTTTTTCTTTCCTGTCACTCTTTTGGTCAGGGCTGATGGAAGATGGGAAATTACCAAGAGGTGGACCTAGTGTTGTTTCTTCAATTTCTGCTATTGTTAGGTAAAATAAATAAATAAGTAAATAAATAAATCAGCAGGCTGGAGGAGAAGGAGTCTGACCAGGGAGCCGTGAGTGCCTGTCCTGCACCAAAGCGTTGCAATCACACCTCCAACCTCTCCACAAACCCCAGGTCAGAGCTCAGCAACCGGCAAAAACAAAGTGGAAGAAATCAAAGACCCAGCCCGTGTCATCACAATCTAAGAGAAAAAACACAGGTTTTCAAAACAAAGCTTTTGATTATAACGCATAAGAGTCTTCTGTCCACGCACTCCTTCAGGCTTCGCTCAGACAGTACGATGCACTCATGCAGATGAGTTTGGGTAAAACCTTTGATGAGTCTCATCAGGAAAGTTGAAAAACAAGTTTCCCAAGAACGGGTCTGATTTTTTTTGTTTCCACTAAGCAGCCAGAGGTGATATTTTGCACATTAGAGACTGCCAAAGCACCGACTAAAATCAGACTAATCATGAGTTATACGAACTTGTATGTTTAATTAGAGAAGCAGCAATCTGAGACTGCAACACTCTTGTGATCAGAGCAACAGATCAGGAGATCCAGGCTGCGGTGGCAGAGGAGAGCAGGGACGTCTGCACGTCACCTTACCCGAGTGCCACCGGTGTTTCGGGTACAGCTGCCCCACAAAGGGCACCACCAGCCTCTGAGCAGCATCGTCCCAAAGTGCAGCAGGAAGGAACGACTACGCACAACTATAGAAAGAAGATGTCGAAATAGCGAAATGAGTGGGCAAGGCATCTATTTCCCTTTACACGAAGGGGCAGAAAGCAAGAAATGCTATTTTCAATAGCAAGCTGACATGTCCAACAGCTTAAAGGTCGACCCAAGAAGAAAAACAAGATTAGGTTCGCTTTTTTTTTGCTGCTTAGGGCAGACAAAGCCCCTCTCAGAAAACCACCATTTTTCATGCCAGCTTTCACCATCTTAAAACCAGATAAAAAGAGGATAAAATCCAATTTTTCTTTTTTATATCCTTGGCAGGTCACCTGCAAGAGCAGGCCAACAGCTTTTCTAGCAGGCACTAAGAAATTATGATTTTCTTTTCTAAACAAGGATTTCAGTGCCTTCAGCTCAACAGCAGGATTTTCATAGTCTGACAGAACACAAAGCAATCAGCCAACCTGCAAGGGCATCCAATTTGAAGACGGACAGTTGCTTCTCCAAGAGAAAAAGCAACAATTTGGTGGAGATAAAAACCAGGGGGAAAAAAAAAAATCAAAACGAAATAAAAATCAGCTTTTGGACATTGGAAGGCAGAAGGTGAGCAGCAAAAGCTGAATGTGACATGTCAGGGGATACACACCACACAAATATGCAAAGGACAGGTGACTATGGGATAGGCATCTACCAGAGAGCATTATACAATGAGAGTTTAATCTTCCCCCAGCCCAATGAAAAATCAAAGCAACATGAATGTGAGTAGCATTCTGATCTGGCACTATTACCTTTACAAAAGGCAGCACTTCTAATTTAAGCCAGCAAACACAAATTTGTGTCCCATCCCAGAGTACCTTCAGGCACTTCCACCCTCTTCTTAACCCTCTAACCCTCCTTTGAAGCAGTCTTGTTACCTATTTACACGAACTTATAGAGCAAAAAGGTGCAGCTTGATGATTATAAAGAACATAAAGACAAAGGATCTGGGGTTTTGGGGTTTTTTTTTGTTTTCTTTTACTTATGAACAAACCAAGCAGGTACTTGTTAACTACCAGTGACATGCACTGCTGTTCCCTGCTACAAGGCAGAATCCAGCATTTCATTTGCCTTGGTGCTGGCGCATCCCTGGAATCACTACCTACACAAACCTCAATCACCCAGCGTGAAAATATACATTTTGCTTATCCAGGGACAATCCTCACACTGAGGGAAAATGACTGGAGGGGAAAAAAAAAAAGGAAAAAAAAAAAAATTTCAATTATCCTTTCAAACATAACACTAGCTGATGCCAGGCACAAAGAAAAAGCTGCTTTTTTCTTGGGTTTTATTTGGTTTGGTAGCAAGAGTTTTCATTTCTACTGTGTGCAAGAGCCAGATGTGGGAGGAAAAGCGTAGGTGGGATAAGGGAAAGTAGGAACGAAGGTCCTTGTTGCGGTTTATCTGTGGTACAGCTACGTTTCAAAATAACAGGAGCTCTGTCATCCAGGCTGGCTCACAACCGCCCCCGCAGCAGGAAGCGGCAGAAGAGCCCCGGAGAAGCCGTGCACATTTCCGTCCTCCTCCTCCTCCTCCTCCTCCTCCCCGTGCCTGCCTTATCTGCTTTTACTTGTGTGTCTCATAAAACACCCCCAGGGCAGCCCCCGGCGAGGTCAGCGCCTCCAGCCAGACCTTTCATCAAACACTCCAGGTACAATCCCGGGCTAAAAGCAATTCTCTAGTCACCGCGGCAAATCCAGGATGCTCAGATTGATGCCTCAGCATCCCACGTCAAGAGTCAGGACGGGGGATTTGTACTCCAGAGGGGTCCTATGGTGCAAGGGGCTGAATACAGGCAGCAGCCAGGACCAGCTCCCCTGGCTCTGGCCGGGCATTCACCCAACTTCACAAAACAGGGAGGTCCAGAGAAATGCTGTCAGGGTCTAGGGGCACTGACAGAACTTCTTAGCAAAAGCTCACCCATGGACCTCCTTCTTGAGAGCACTTTGCCTAAAGTATTACACTCTGAGATACTTTTTTTTTTTAAATACTTTTTTTTTGATGAGGAGAGAGCAGCAAGGGAAAGTGCTCGAGGTCCTCTCCTCCAAATTGTTGTAAAGAAACCTATTTGTTCAGCTTGGTATTCAGCATCATTTTGCTAATAATTTTTAATTGTACTGCATATTTATATCCATTCTAAATTTCTTTACAGGTCAGGAATGCACCCTATTTCCCTTTCAATGAATCTCCCCTTAAGTAAGACCTTCCTCTCCAGAGGAGGCTGCACAAAGGGGCATCTCCACGGCGACTGCTACGGATACGACCACAGTATCCACACACCAAAGTGAGGATGAAGAGAACTGGGATCCAAGGGTGATTGTGTAAGACCGTAGGGAAGACATCTCCAAGGTAGAAGAGAGCACCTTTACTTGCATGGGGTTAGTTTTACTTCTAAAAATTTTAGAACTAGTACATTTTTAAAATTCAGCTGCTAGCAATTCCAATTTGAGAATCATAAAAAGTACTACATTAATAATTGACACGTAAAACGCCTGTCTGATTCGCTCCAGCCCTCAGTCCCTCTCCCCAAAGGGCTTGATTTGCCTTAGGGGAGCATTTCACAAGCAGCACATCAACTTTCTGAGCTACAACCTCAGCAGATGAAAGCCTCGTAACCACAGAAGCGCTGCCGTCCTTCTAATCCTGGACTTTAAAAAAAGAGTAACATCCACAGAGCTATTTAAACTAATTTAAAGGTAGAACGGCCCAAATATTTCAGCTCAACCAAGCCCTTCAAGACCCCACACGGTATCTGCGTGTGGTATCACCAGCAATCTCCCCATTTCAGCCACAACATCCACCCTTTTATCAGCCGGCAGACAATGTCCCGCCAGCGCTGCTGTGACTCACTGAGACCGGGGTGATGAGCCACCCTCAACACCGGGTGACTCAAGCCTATCTGGTGGCCACGAAACACGTCTCATACCACGGGCTCCAGATCATCAGGTTGTGAAGTGCGGCTGAAGCCCACCGCTTCCTAATTTGGGAACGTCAGATGAAGGAGATGTCTGAGCTGGAAAGCATCTGCTCTGATGGTGTCTGCGCCTTTCACCTTGACGTTCTCAATGCCTCTGTAGTTCTGCAAGACTCAGTGATGTGAATGTGGCCAATACACTGCAACATTCACTTTTTTTTGGGGAAAAGTAACCCAACTCATCAAATTAGAACAAAAACATCTCACTGGATTTGCGCTCCTTATTCCAATGTGCAGAATGCAAATATTTCATGCTAACATTTCATGGTCCTTTGCATCCTTACCAGACACTAAATGCAGCATTGATTGCTGTTTTCATTTAATGTTCCTCAAATCCTGTGTTCTTAGCCGCAATTACAAAGCCACACTCCTGCTCAGTGAAGTTTGCAAAAGCTCTCAGGAGAGGTTTTGTCTCCTGATCAACGCTGCGGCAGGTCTGCAATGAAGAGTCAATGCAGCACCTTCACTTTGCAGAGGCAAAACTGCAGCGACCGGAATGATTTCCTCAGCATTTAAAACTAGCATTTGCCTCCAAAAATCCAACCTTTATTACGCAAAGTCATCCTTTTGCTCAGCTCGAAACGTCACCTGCTCGTTTAAGAGATGGGATTGGCACAGTGCATTTTGCTAACCCGTAAGAGCCTTTAGGATTTGGCCCTCTCCAGACCCATCCCTGCAGCGGGTCCAGAATCAACTCCTCCAATTGGTCTGTAAGTTGTGCTCCGAGCACAATACGAACCGCAGAACCACGGGGTGGGTGGCTCTACCTGTGGCCGTACAAAGCCCTGCTGAGCACCCACCCCCTGGCAAGAGCAAGGCAAAAAGCACCAGTAATTCTTGCAGAGAGGTCTAATTAGATGCAAGTTTCCCCAACAGATATTTTTCCTAATGGCATGGAACGTGAAAGGTTGAGCAACACTTAGGCTGTCTGATGTGATCACCTCGTAACAATAATTACTACTTAATACCTGAAACGTGATAGCGCCGTGACATCCAAACCTCTGTGTGGGAGGCTCTATTTAGACATAACAGAGGATCCACAGCACCCAGAGAAATCGCAGCTTCTACATGAACATCAACAGTATCAAATGATGGGAATAGCTTCATCTTCCCTCCAGTTAATTTCCAGTCAAGGGCATCTCTTTTCTATTAAACAGTTGCACGTTTGGGGGGAAAAAATAAATATATGTATATAGCAAATACATTTAGCACAATCCATCAGTAGTCTTAAGTAAAAAGTTGATTGCGATGAATTTTAAATGCATCTTCTTATCTATCAAGTTAAATATATTTAAGAAGAATTTTTCATTTGAGCTTTCCTAAGTTATTCACAAACATTAGGTGTAGCCAGACAACAACAGCTCTAACAGCTGCTCCAGTAATTCTGGCTAAACTAGAATGTACTTTTTAAATGAACATTATGTGTTGTCAGATTTGCAGAGGATACGAAGAGAGCTTAGAGCTAATAAAAATAATAAAAACCCATTCAAGCATACGTATTTATGGCTTAAACTATTTTGCTAGATACACTAAATCTTCTTCATTATTATAAAATTCTCCCACCCAAAAGAGATTTGAGTAAAATAAGAGTATTACTAGATTACAGCTTTGCTTTTGTTAGCATTGTTATGACTTCATACAAGTTTAACTCCACAAGTAGCTTTGTGACAGCAATTCTGACAGTCAGACAACACCAACTGTGTAAATAGCTGTAACAGGCTGAATATTGCTTTCAGTTATTCCCTGAGCATCCTCGCCAGGAAAAGCTCATGTGTTTAGAAATGCTGGACACAATGCTACGAGAGGATTTGCAGAATCAATTTCTATACCGAGAGGAGCACGCAATTTAAGACCAAAAAATAAAGTATATAATTTTAAGAAGTCAGCGTGGCATAACAAAAGAGGTAGGGGAATGAAATCAAATGCAGAAGACAGCAATAAATGAAAAAGAATATAGCACTGAAAACTATTTCTATTGTTTTTTAAAAAAGAAGTGTGGGCTGAAATGGAGCTTGAGGAGGTGAGGGAGCAAGATTTTCCCATTAACAGCAAAAACAAACATCACCTACCAACCTCTTTTTCATCAGCAAGCTAGCTCAGAAAGATTACAGGCTCCAAAAGTAACTAAAAAGACTTGACAGCCACTATTCCTGAAATTCATGGCTGTCACTTCTGACCCCGGTTCTTGCCATTAGCTTTTGCTCATTTCCAAGACGCTTCTTTCTGCAGGGGGTTTGTTTTAACCAGAGCAAGTTATTAAAAAGATTCAAAGAAGACCCCTGGCGGTGGGTGCATCAAATGACAGCTCAATTTTCTCAAGGTTTATTACACAGGAATCACAAAAATCCAAGTGTGAAGAGTCGGGTTTACTGCCTAACACCCCTGCCGTTAACCCACTGCCGTCACATCGGAAAATCAGAAAACAGAACTCAGGAGCAGCCCTTCACCGGTTACATTAAATGAGACAGCACCTAAAAAAAGGGCCTTTGAAATTGGGCAACTTGAACACAAATGAAATAGCAAGCATTTCCTGAAAGTCCAAATAATTTCCTATTTGAAGTTTCCATGCCCTTATCCCACTGACCATTCCCGCGTTCGGGCTCTGGGAAAACACCACCAGTTATTCTGGGAACACACGGCTCGTTGGGGTCGCTGCAAAAACCTGAGGGAGTTGATGTGTGTGTGTGTCAGTAGGTGCTGGATGCGTAGAGTAAATGAAATTCCCTCCCACACAGCATCAGTGCGACGGGAAACACAGGGAACATGCCCAGGTCACTCTGTACTTCCAAAGGCGATAGACATCAGGCAGGGAACAAACAGAGGGTCAAAGGGGGGAAGAATCCTGTACTTCAGCAAGCTTTGCCATCCCAAACCCCAGGTTTTTAACAGGGAACAGAATATGTCATTCAATATTGTCTTTATCACATGTTACTCCCAGCTTACAAGTCCACCATTCCCTCTTAGATGCAAATATGGAGCGTAAAGCCCAGCAGAATAAGGTTCAGCGTATTACTATTGTATAAACTGAAAGGACAAGACTGAACCAAACAGGATTTGTCACTAATGAGATGGCACTTCAAAGGCTGAGTCTCCAGAGAAGCAGACTGGACACAACTCAGGCACTGGAAAGGCATTTGAGGCGTACTGAGTTGATGTGGGAGGACTAAGGGAGGAACCGAAGTCAGTGTAAGAGATAAATGCACCAAAATGCCTTAGGAAAGCGGCACTAATGGGTAAGAAGCTTCTCAAGGCAGGCAACGTCTAGCAATATTGATTCTTTAATACACACAACGAAACCAAAGTCTTCATGATTAATAATCTGTTGTGAAATTCTATTCATTAGGTAAAACCAGAGTACAGAGATGACACAACATAAATCAGGGAGCCTCCTCATTCATGAAAGAATGATGATCTCGCTTGCGCCCCTGTAAATTAGCAGCAATCACTCCCTGGAAAAGCAAGCTCATGCTTTTCACAGCCTAACCGCTAACAGCAAGGAAGAAATGCTGAGAAAGAACAAAAAGAAGCCAAATGTAACTTCAGACCTAACTTCAGAAAGGACTTCAGGCAAAAACTAAAGCAATCCGGTACGTGGGACACGCTTTGCAGCGTCGTTCCAGCACGACACGTGGATGGGGGCTCCTCCCAGAGCACGACACATCAGTTTAGCAGATTCATAGTGGATTTTGCCATCAGGGCAGTGCGACTTCCAGCCACTTCACAGAAAGTTATGCTTAATATCTAAGTTCAGAACTGGCTTTAAACTTGCAAATTTCAAGAAAGAACAAAGTTAAGGACTTGGGAAAGACTTTGCCTCAGGCAGCTTTACTTACTAAAACCATCTGGATGTTCATTCCCCTTTTTAAACTGATATCCTGGTAAACATATTAATAACCTCTACAGGTTGTTTAATTGATCTTCAGTCGTGATGGAGCAGGGTAAGAGCTCACTGATAAGACAGTCAGCAAAAGCAAAGCAGCAGAAGACCCTCCTGCTTCTCCTGAAACTGCTCTGCAGGTTCCTGCAGCCATGGATTTCTGCCACTCACACCAGACCTTTCATAGGAGACTCCCTACTTCTCGCAAGAATGGCCCAGTAGGGCTAAAATGACAAAAGTCTGCTGGGAGAAGACACTAGTGCTCCTCAGACAGCTATCAACAGACACTGCTGAGAGAAGGCAGTGTCCTCCCTTTCAAAAAACAAAACAAAAAAAAAGGAGAAAAAGGACAGCAAAGTCCACCTGCAACAACCACCCCAGAAGGACAGTCGTATTTTAAATGCTTCCTTCAGTCTGTATGAGGTTGAACGTGCATCAATCAGACCGTTTTACACCACTGGAAGAGATGACACCTACAGCCTACCAAACCCCAACTCTCACACGGTACCACGGCAACACACGTTTCAAACCTTACGGGTATGGATGGATGGAGTACACCCATGGAGCTGCAGTAACGTTCTGGGAAATCTGGGGATGCTAAAATACTCCAAATGAGGGCCGAGGCTTTAGGCAGCACTACAATCCTTTACTCACCCCAGCACTGGGAGCAGCTGGATGCCAAGAGCTGGACTAACTACTGCGGCCACACGTTCAGACCATCTGTGGTGGGTTACCAGCATTCCTGACCTGACACCCTGTCATGTCACTGGTTACTGTCACATCCCCACAAGTAAGCACAGCACAACTGCCCAGGAGCGACCATACTTACCCCCTTAGTTCTAGTCTGCTTTATCAGAGTTCCTACAAGCACAGCTGGAAACACAACCCCATTGTCCCAAGACACAACACAACAGCATGCCCACCCTACAAGGACAAGCAACAGGACAAGACTTTCCCAGGCCATTTTCACCTTTCTCACCCCTGTGATTTGCCATGTGCCACAGAGCCCATCACAGAGAGCACCAGGGATGGAACTCAGGATTCCCAACTCCCAGCGACAGGACTGTGTCAGTAACTCACGCAGCTTTCTCTTGCCTCCCTGTTCTGATCTTCTCACACAGCCTTCCTATTAAAATTTGTAAATAAGAATGCAGAACCAGCACAATCCACTAATGAAAGTCTGGCAAACTACCAGACACTACCTATTTGTCACAAAGGAGATGAACTGCTTAAGCATGGCAAGTTATCAAAGATTAGTCAGAGCACAAAATAGAACTGCCTTTGCCCAGGAAAAGGATTAGCCTTTCCCCATAATCATCATCATCTTCCACCTCAGCGTGTGGAAAATTAGTCTAGCAAGTCTTGGGTCTCTTTTCTAACATATTCCAACCCTAGATCAAGTTTTGTGGAGGAGCTTCTTTGCAAAACCTACTGGTATTTGATAACTGGAGCAGGAAAAATATAGCAAGAGCTTTGTGTGATGAAGAGAGATATAGTCAGAGGCAGTAAATAAATCTGCAGCAGATATCAGCATTAACAAGACTAATACTGAAGCATACTGAAGTTGGATACATAAGTGATGATCTCAAAAGCTGGGGATAAGTCTCTCCTAATAGAGATGGAAATTAAAGTTTGGGAGCAGCCAAATTTCCAACCTAACAAAGAAGAAAGTGTTGTCGGTTCAGAACACAGCCCCGAGCTCCTGAAGGCAGGCCCTAAATAATGGACTCCTACAAGGCCAGTGCTAACGATACGATTCCAGGTGAATGGTCTAAAGCAGAATCAGGAGTACTAAAGCAGTTTCTTTCAAGTCTCAGGCTTTGCAGTTGATGAAGCAGAGACGGGGCATAAAAACACCCTAAGGAACAATGGAAAGAGATAAATGCGGGGTTTGTAATTACACAGGTTTAAAGGAACAGAGTTCTGCTATGGAAGGAATCTCATTTTAAATCATTTCCATGTACAGGCAATTGACTGTCTAATAAATGTATATTGCATAGAAAGAAGATATACTGAGCTCACCTGTAGGATAAAGGATAATGAGCATAAAATCATATATTATTGCTTGATCACCACCTGCTCTGGACCACCCAGCTGATAAAAGTATATTCCAGAGCGGTATAGTTATTAATAATATCTTACCAGCAACAAAATAAATAAATAAATAAAACTTCTTGGAATTATGAGTTACCTATACTTTTCAGAGAATGCAGGGAATTTCATAAAAATTATAAACACCAATATAATTATCATGGTATATATTGTAGTATATACTCATATAAGCCGGCCAATTACCAAGTCTTGAGGAAAGAACCAATTACAATTTACTCCTTTTCACAATCCAAACAAAACAGATTATTAATCCTAAAGGCTCTTAAAAATCGCTTTTAAATCAATAGTGTAGGAAAAGATACTTTTAATTGGTTGGGGTTTTTTTCTAATAGTTTTTTTTCTAATAGAATTTTATAGGGCACGTCTCTGATTGGCAGCTGTGGCAAGCTTATGCTATGGATCTGTTTTGTACAATTACTTCCTAATTAAAGCACTAATACTTTCAGCAGCCTTGTAAGAAAAAATGTTCAGGTCCAATATGAAAGAGACTGTAGTAGGCTGACTTTGGCTGTATTCAGCACTAAAGGTATAGGAAAATTTAATGCAGTTCTCAGAGTTCATCTCTCTTTACAGTAAGGTAACTGCTCATTTAAGCTTCCCCATCACTTATCTGCTGGAAGAGAAACTCTCAGAAAGACCACATTTTATCACTATGAGAGACTAAGGAAAGAACACTCTTGTGTAAGTGGCTTTATCAACTATGGCCTAAAGATACTTAAAATAAAGCTCAAAGCTGGACAGCTATCACTCCCTGGTAGCAAAGAAAGCGGTAACACAAGTTCAAAACCAAAGTTCCTTCTCTTTCTACTGACTTTACAGTTACCTGTATTTGCATAACTCTGCAGAAGGTCTCAAACACAAAAGAATTTAGAAGGTCTAATATCAGGCTGATATCTATCAGGGATCCAGTAGATGTAACCAGAAGCAGCATGTCTCATGTCCAAAACCTCTTCAAATTTCTTCTTCCTCCCAAATCAATTATTTCTCCAACTTCCACAGCAAAACTGGTGCCAGCGACCGCGAATGCCTACATTAAATAGTATTTTCATTTGAAAGACTTATATTTCAAGACATTATTCACAATAATTTTGCGTTGTTGAATCAAAAAAAAAAAAACCACACTCAAGTTCCCACCAACATGCCCATGGAAAGATGGTCCCCATTCCCAGTCACCTGGCCCAATTTACACCGCAAAGAGTACATATAAAACTCAACCCTTGGGGCTCGCACAAGTGGAGACACCGCTCAGGATATGATCTCTTAGAACACAGCTCTGCTGCTGACCAAGCAGCATCACCACCATCAGTTGGGCAGCAAATGAAATTCAAAGCTGTGGACCAAATCCAGTACCTCACCAGAGTTATTTTAGCTTCTCTTCTTCACCTCAGCATCACAGGTCAAAGGATTAGAAATCTGTTTTTTTAAGCCTTCGGGTGTTGCTTTTGCTTGGAGATGCTGTTCTACCAAGATGCTTCAGGGAACGTGCTCACCGTTCAGCACCTCAACACCTACCGAGACACTCGGAGAAGGTGTGGTGTTCACTGATCACTCCCATTAACTACTGCCAACTCCAGATCAGTTGAGCCCTGTGGGGATAACACTTTCCTTTGCCAAGGGCAGAGTTTTGCTGAAACTCACGTTCTGGAAAGGCACATGATACACTACTGTGCAAACTTTGAAAGACATTGACAAAGTCTTTGCATTAAGTATCTCCTGATCTTTTTCTCTCAGTTGGTTATTGCCAAAAACCCCCAGTGACTATAAACTAATTTCTCAGCTGAGAAAAGCACAGGAGAAGAGGCCAACATTGCCTTATACTTTCTCTCAATTTCAAGCTCGCAAGCAATTTAAGAGATGGAGTAATCTGTGTCAAGATGAAATCTGTACAGTCCTGCCAAGGGCTACTCTGCAGCCCCGGGTAACCATGCCAGCATGAACTCCAGCTTGTAAAACACCCTGAGTGCAGAAAGCAGCAATACAAAGAAAGAAGCCCAAAACTTGCCCATAGATTATTTTTTCCCCCTTAATGCACTCCTTGATTGTCAACTCATGACAAAATTTAGAGCCTTTCTGCAGTATTCTCACAAAACATTTGGCCACCAGCAGAGCTGATTTCTGGCCAGTTGCCTCCTTGGCTTTTCAGAAGCCTCTCAATCCACTGCTTTGAGCTCTATGGAAAGTGCAACGACTAGGAAATGGAATTACTTCCCTGAAAGTTCTTTTTCCTTTACACTGTTAGCATCTGCTGATATTCAGTAACCCTTTCAGTTAAGATTGAGTACCACTGAAGCAATTAAGGTCTTGAGTGCTCTGAAAGTCACTGTGTGTCTGCTGAGTGAGCCTCAGCAGAACTTTGCAGGCAGTGCTCCCGCTGACACAGGGTCATGAAACAGCTTTACAACAACGCAGCCGTAACAGGAGAGCCACACTACCACCAACTCCACATTTCTGGTTGTTGTTGTTGTATCATGGTATCATGGGTTTGAATACAGAAGAACCTCACACAAGTACCCTTCGGAGTTTGACTCTCTCTAGGGTTTTGCTTTAAGCAGCCCACCCTGGAATTCCTCCTTGAGCATTTCTTACTAATGAAAAGCAAGAAACATGATTTTCCTGGGACAAACTGGTTCCCACAGTGTGGCAGAGAAACCAGATACCGTGTTTGGCATTTAGAAGAAACTGTGTAATGAAAGTACTGAAAGACACACTTGCAAAAATTTAGGGCCTAAGAAAATGCCCATCTATGTTTATGAACTACAGCCTATTACACCATATCTGAACAGGACTGAAAACATTAAATACTATTCTGCCCAACAATTATAAAGTATGTCAGGCCAAAATATCAAAAAAAAAGAAAAAAACCCCACTTTTTAAAACAAATTTTGTTCCCTCTGTAGTTTTCCAGATAGTTTAGGATAGTATTTTTCAGGACAGGAGAAGCCCAAACTCAAAACAGAGCTGAACAACAAACTAGGGTGGTACAGCCTTCTACTGCCTGGGCTTCGAAGAACCGTTTTAGACACTCGAAGGAAGAAACTTTTCCTCATGTGGATAAGCGAGGCTGATCTTTTGCAGTTCTCTTAACAGATGTCCTGGCCTTGATGTCCCCTTTCAAGTTCATTCTTTTCTAAATCAAGACACTGAGGTCTCTTGTGGGCATATGGTGTATGGACATTATAGATGCTATTTTTCTTCACAAATGTGCTGGGATCTTCTGACCTCAGGTCATACTGGCAAGAAGTTACCATCTGCCTATTCCTGTTAGATGATCACAAAGGAGCATTTCTGGCTCTTCTGCTACATCAAAACACCAAAGGTAGTCAGAATATGGTACTGCTTGCAGTTAGCCCTCTCGCTGTATCTCATCTGACCTTGAAACTCTGTCCAAAGTAGTAAAAGCAAAAACCAGACCGGGGGTGGAGGAGCGGGACTGAAAACACCAATATCGGAGGGCCAGGTTAGCCCTCACATTCTCTAACCTTCCCTTAATTACCTTCAATTTCCTCAGTGCACAAACATTTTACAGGAAATTAAAAGAAGTAACACTGAATTAACTCAAAACATGGCAGTACATACACAGAAACTCTGTATCTCTGCAGAACACTGCACAGAATGTCTTGGGCCCTTCTAGAAACACAGAATGAAAGTTTGAAAGAAAAGCCCAAATAAAACAAAGCTGAATCGAAACTTTTCCACTAACTAGACTATGTTCTCAGACACAGTAAATATTTCACTTTTTAGTTATTACAGATGCAGGTGTGTTCTGTTCACAGTTTAACTTCCTTGAGAGGACAAAACTGTTGAAGAAGCTTTGTCAAATCCCACTCCCCAGCTGAAGATAGAAGCCACTAGTGTGTCCTCTCAAGGACTATTAGAATTTTAAAACCCTTGTGCAAAAGCAAGGCTTTTCAGTGAAACAAGGTGTTTCCGTGCCTCACTTCTGTAGAGATCTCTTCAGTTTACAATTTCTTTGGTAACTTTTTTTCAAACTAAAAAAAAAAAGCAACATTTGAAAGAGTCACGAAACCCACCTCTGAGTCCTACTGAGCTTTTTCATCTGGCTTCATTCTTGAGATTCTCAGTCCCCTCTTAATTTACAGAAGACCAGCAAGTAACCAGGCTGCTGTACCCCTAACTTGGCCACTTTATCCTCCATCACAGCACCAGATGATGGCTCTGAGAAACCACTAACCAAAAGTGCTGTAAAGGCACTAAGGAAATTAACAAGAAACTGCTTTATTCCAACCACAACGACAACATCCACAAACGTTCCAAAAGAAATATTTTGGTTTGTTGGGGTTTTTTTGCTTTTTTTTCCCCCCAGGTAGCAGAGTCCCTTTTGTAAAGATAATTAAAGAATGCTTATTGCTGACCATAGCATCACCATCACCTGGGCTTAGTTTGTACCTACAAAACAGGAAACTTGAAAAGGATGCAACACTTCCCCAGACTGCAAACCAGAACATACCTAAGGCAGAAATGAGAAACTTTTACAATGTTAAAAAGTTACTTCCTTCTATTTCACATTTAGCTGTACAAGAACCTCTCCCCAGCTTTCAAGCAATCTGACTCAAGCATATTCTTAATAAACAACCACAGAAGATCTGCATTAGGAAGCAAGGGAGAGAAAACAGAAGACTCCCATAAAGTACAATATCCCTGTATCTGCACCATGCCCTTGAATAAATCCATATTACATCTAGCTCAACAAATCAAAATTAAACCAAAAGAAATACCAACAGAAGAAATCTCTTACCATGTTCCACAAAGACGTTACAGTGTGGGCCCCCATGCCTTGATGACTCCTTCTTCCCTGCTCCTTTGATGAAGTGCAGGGCAGGCAGACTTGGCCTCCTTTGGTCCCCAAGAACTTTTCCAGGCTGCTGCCCCATAAAGTAACTCTGGACAGCGTTTCCCAGGACGAGAAGTTTTTGAAGAAGTCTGTGATCCCTGATCTTCCAGGTTGGGAAGGAGCTTTGAAGGAGAACGTATTTGTGTGATAAAGTCACTTGAGGTGAAGAATTAAGACAAGCGCAGATTCCTCCGATGCTTTTGAAGATGGCAACAAGGCTCCTTAGGTGACTTTATTCAAAAAAAATAATAATAAAAAAAGTAAAAGTTCCAATTGCTCAGTAATGACCAAGCGTTACCAAAGTTTCAGGTTGCCATATGTAGTGTGTCTTCCACCCGGTAAAGGAGAATTAGTTCATCTCACAAAGCAAGAAACCACAAGCAGGCTCAGCCAGGGCAGGAAACAGCCATTCCCACTGACACCAGTGTCAAGCTTTCTTTTTTTTTTTTCTCCTCCTCCTTTTCTTTTGCATAGCATTGAGTTAGCAAAGGCCAAAGAGCCACCTATTTGGCTTCAAGTATCGTTGACGTCTAGCAGAATCAAATAGGCTGAAACCATGTCAGCTGGCAAGGCGAAGCAGAGGTGTCTCTGGGCCCCAGAAGTGCCGTGGGGCGAGGGGCTGGGATGGGGGACTCCTGAGGTCCGGCCTCACAACGCCTCACCTTCTCCCATCGCAAGCCTGGGGCCGCCCGCACCGCCACTACCTCTGCCCGGCAGAGGCCAAGGGGGCCAGCGGGCCATGAGGCGCCATGGTAGCGTCGAAGTAAGGCTGGGGCCGCCGGGGCCGGCGCAGGTGGCCGCCCTGCCGCCCACCTCAGACGGAGCCGGGTGCCGGGGTGCGAGGCCGGGGACGCGCTCCGGGAGGCCTGTTCCTGCACAGCAGCCAGAAGAGGTCAAGCTGGGGTGACCGGGCCGGCTGCATCCCCACAGGGGGGACCGACGGCGGGGGAAGCCCGGGCGGGCAACAGGGCCGAGTCCGGCCCGGCAGCGGCGGGAGGCG
>VXBJ01005646.1:127895-147713 GCA_013400055.1 Nycticryphes semicollaris
TGCCATGAGGGAATGGGGGGAGGATGAGGGGAACAGGGGGCTGGGGGACACGATGATTCCTCTAGGGGGAATGGGGGTGCAGTGAAGGGGACTGAGGGGAAGAGGAAGGAGATGAAGGGGAACCCTGAGGTGGAAATGGCAGGTGGAAGAGGGGTTTGCTAGTATAACATCATTAACAAATGGTAGCCAAGGCCCCAGAAGGTTCGTGTGGAATCCCTTACCCCTTTGCCAGAGTCACCTAAAGTGTTTTCCCCTAAATCTGACAAAAGCTTGTTGGCTCTCAAGGCAGGCAGAGACTCCCCCTCCTTGCACACTGGTCTCAAGGCCACTGGCCGGGCCCAGACCCTGGAATCCCTGCAGAGATGAACAGGGAAAAAGAGATCCTTGATGTGTCCACTATGTGTGTGACACACACACTGTATGGGACAACCATCAGTTTTTCCACAACCAGGGATCAGGCAACTCTGCTTGCACAAAGGACTTCCCTTCCTTATTAATGCTGTCAGAGCCTATGCAGAACTTGATACCAAAACCAGCCGTGTGACAGTAAGTATTTACTGATCTACTTCTGTGCACCATTTAGAACCAAGATGAAGTCAAACCTCCCAGTTTTTCAGCAGGCATACCCTGTGCTAAAGAGCACAGACAGCAATGCTGAAGATACTTAATTTCTTGTACGTTCTCTGGTTCACCTTGGGAACAGAAGGGGCGAGGCAGCAGCTTGAGGTCAGGGCGTTTTGGTCAAAGGTCTGTGGTTGCTCCCACTCAAAAACAGGAGAACACACAAGCGCAGTTTTGTGCAGTAGCCTCCTGCTCAGGGGGACCATCTGGACTCAGCACCACTTGTTTATACCGACTCCTCCCTTGTGACAAATCCAAACATACTCCACATCTCCTACGCCATATTCAAGGTCCCTGGCAGACATGTATTGTTTTATCTTCCAACAACAGCATCTGAAACGTAGCACTTCATACAGCCCTACGGGATCCTCCACCTCTGCTGTGGGAGTCTGCTCCTACATCACTAATTCTGAGCCAGGAGCTGATCCCATACCATTCCTGCTGCATTTCTCCATCAGGGACTCAAATCACAGCTAGTGAAGCTGTTTGTCCTATACACATGCAGGAGAGAGAAATTCTGAGACAAATCCAGGGTCACATCTCTCGAACTCAGCAGAATTTCTGCAGGTTTATCTCAGTAATGGAGATCGGTTTCTCACTGATCCAACCCCCTGCTCAGCTCCCATGGATTGAAGGAAAGAGACAAAGCTGGCTGTCAACACACAGCATCCTGAGAGAAATGTTACAGAAGACAATACCAACCATCCGTTACTGAAAAATGTTATTCCCATCTGGGTCTGACTGGAGCATCCTGGATGATCTCTTCTACCATGGCAGGGCTGGAGCAGAGAAAATTCCAGATTACCTCAGGTCTCTGATACTCAGAAGACCTTGACCAACGCAGGGAAAGGTAATTGCAAATAAGCAGGACTTGTGTTCTGGACTACACAGGCTGTATTTACGCTACTCCCTGCCTCACCCAAGATCTATGCAGATGAATGTACCTACTTATTATTTAACAGACACAGTGGATTTATCATTCAGGTCAACTGATTCCTTCTGATGCTCTGTAATCATGATCAGCAGGTTCTTTCCCAGCAGTCCCCATCCTCTTCCCACTCAGCAGTTGCTCCAAAAGCATTTCCCAAAGCAGTCCTGTAGTTGAACTGGGGCAGATGGGCCAGCTGATCACTCCCAAATATCACAGCAAGGTATCTGCAACTCTTTTCCTTCCTGAACAGTGTTATATGTTCTGTCCCCTACCCTGCTGCCAGGTTTTGTGAACGTGATTATCTCATGTTAACAAAGTTCAAGTTGCTCATCAGGTTCAGAAATTATTAGAGAAGACAGAAAGATTGTGTGAATGTAGAATAAATTTTAAAAAATTATGGTTTCTTTCCACTCAGCCTTGCATGTGGCCACTGCACATCCCATATATTTAATAAAAGATATTTCAATAGTTTTTCTCTTTACCTTCAATTAAGACTGGGTTGTCACACCCATCAGCTGCAGTAAGGTTTCCTCCATTTCCTCCACAACAGTATCTTAAAGGTCCAGCATTTTTACAAAATAATAAATCTTAGGATATCAATTACCAGCATCCTCAGGAACTTGAGACAAGCATTTCAAGACAATCTCAGCATCTTCTAGGGTCTGCTCAAAGCTTTGTATTTATACCATTCACCTCAACTGAACAGCAAGACTGCATGCAGATGATACAGAAGTAACATAATAAGCAGCAGTAATTGGATTAATAACCCATTAGCACAAATTTAAAATCCCAATGGTTATTACTAGCAGTAAAGGGAGGGGCTGCCATTCTCCATATTGGTATGTGAATCAAACACTGCCACCAAGAAACGGGAGAGTTATTTTTATACAGCTGAGTGATTTTGCCTTCTTGTTTCTGCAGGCAGCACTCCACCAGCAAGAGGACTATTTATCAGCTCCCCTTTCGAGCAGGACTGTGCCATGTATTAACCTTGCAGTAAGAGCACAGGCAGGTGCTACTGGTCCTTCACAGACAGACTCCACACGGTCAGACACTGGTGACCAAGAAATCAGATTGCTCTAAGCTGTTTTAACGCTTGCATGGACATTTTAGTTCCCCATGTAAATATGAACACTTACTGGGCTTCTCCCACCCCACTTCAGACTATGGTTTTGTCCTTAAACCAAAGAAGCTGTAGTTTCTTCCTTTTCGCCCTTCCTGCTCAGAAGTTGCCTAGCAAAATCCCACAGACTATGTCAAGAATTCAAGAAAGCAAAACCCCACAGACTACATCAAGAATTCAAGAGGACAGTTTTCGCTGAACTCCTCCTTTACATCTCGAGCACTCCCCCGACCCAAAACCACTTTGTGTATCACCTGCCCACACTCCCACACAGACCTGCCTATGAAAAAAGGGGGGCTGGCTCCCTCCCTCACCTACCCAAGATACCAGAGCACCCCCAGAGCTTGTCTGTCTCCTCACTCATCTGTGCTGACCACTGGAGAAAGTCATTTGCCATATTGTGGGTCACGACCGAACAGTGATACTTAAAGCCCCTCCATATGGGAACCTTGAGCACATCCAGTTCCTCTGGAGATGGGTGAGCACTGGTGGCCCTCGACATTCGTCAAGGGAGCAAAAAGTCACAGGGATTCAGCCAAATCCACAACAAATGGCAGCTGGCCCGGTACCTTTCTTAGATACCTTTGAAACCACTCAAAGTTTCTCCTTCCTCACCCAGGGCTGTTACTCTCATCTCTCGTTACCTGCTGGTTTGATGGGGCTACAGGAACCACCGGCGATGTCCTCCCTGAAGCTATTGTCACAGAATCGAGGTCCGGGCTCGGCTAAGCACTGGCTGAATTCACAAAGAATGGCAATGACCCCTCGTGGCCAGGGAGGAAAATACCGGAACCTTCGGTTGCCCCCATACATCAAAAAAGGTCCATCACCAAACCTCACCGGCTGGTGCTCTTGTTCTCAGGCTTAAATACAAAAATGCCAGTTATTTGGGAGCATGGGAACAGGACGAGTCACACTCTCTCCCCTATTTAATACATCCCCAAAGCCAAAGTGTCAGGAATGCTGCAGCAAGCAGGAGGAATGGGACAGCTCAGAGCTGTTTTTCAGGTTGTATACTCATTTATTGAGCATTAATAACCAAAAAAAACATTCACAGTTGGGAGAGAGGGCTACTATAAGAAGGCTGGAAAGAGACCACATTTTCAAAGACTGCTGTGTAGAGAGGAGGAGGCAAAAAAAAAAAATGAGAAAAGACAGCAAAAGGGAAAAAAAAAATGTAACAACTCAGTTGTGCAGCACACCCAGCTGCAGAGACACCAGCACCCTTTCCCCACCAAGACCTGTGTTATAAGAACCTGGCACTGTGTCACCTTGTGGGTCTGACAGAGCTCACGCTCTAAATTAACCACCCCCAGAGCACACTTACGCAGCACGTTTCCACCGCATCAGCAGCTTTCCAGAGCCTCATAACCCACCCCTAACCCCTTTCTGACCTGTTGGATGCCTGCAGAGAGCTTGGTTGAGGACGGAGAAGCATTTTGCATCCCTGTACCAGTTCAGGAGGACCATTTGCAGATATCACATCTCTCTAGGTATTAATGAAGTCCAGTCTCTTCACCCCTTTGCCCTTTAACTGAAACAGTTATTTAAGTAGCAAAGATGCAAAGAGATCAACTGGATTAAGTACAGACCTCTCCATCAGCCTTCAAAAAAATGCTTCAAAAGAGGAGAACATTGGCTAATTTATCTCATTGCTTGTATATCCCCAATCTGCTTATACCTAGAAGCCTCACAGCAGAAGTCCCTGAATCTCCCCATATGGTAATAAGATAAACAGCTGCTAAACTACAGGAAAAAAAAATAGAGAAAAAAAAGAGAGAAAAAAAAAAAAAAAGGTACTTTTCTAATTAAAAGATGGAGAGGCTGCTAAAGCTTTTAGCACTGCTCCGGCCCACACAGATGAGGATGCTGCTGCTACCTACCATCCTCACACACACTGTCATGGTTTGGGCTGGGCTGGCCACAAATCCAACGACACAAAGTGTCACCATCAAACTTTAGTTTTCAAATTTCCCAAGTCACCTTGAGGATGCAATTGGTGCAACGCTTATTAGGGAATCCTCATAAAACTCCAAAAAAAAACCCCAATTCCTGGGCCTTGCGTGGAGCATTCCACCAATATCCCCAAGAAATTAAATGATGTTTCACAGAGGCAGCGTGGGCAGAAGTTGGGAGTTGTGCAGCAGCAGAATGGATTAGCCATGTCCTTAGGCAGTGAGCTCCATAATGCTCCGGTACTTAGGCAGCAGCGCTGGTGGCAGACATCCAGCCTTTGCCTGTATGGCAGGGCAACGCTGCAGAGCTGCTGGAGGAGGTAAATGCCACAAACACGATCCCAAGCTGCCACCTAGTGCTTACTGTGCACCGCCGGCAGAGCGGTCTCAGCTAGATGAGAAGCAACGCGGGGTATTTCTAGTTCCCAGGCAGAGACAGGCAAACCATTTTGCCTTTTGCCTGAGGTAAGCGAGAGAATTTGCAACGTTAGAATTAAATCCAGGGATAATGAGGGCAGGTGGTTTTGCTTTTTCATCCTTTTTAAGAATTACAGCACTGTAATGCAAGCAGCTCTAATACAATAGAAATACTAGATATATATATATATCAAGCAAGCAGCTCTAATAAAGGACCAGAGATCCAAGAGGATGTTTTAAAGAAAGCATCACATCCATTCTGCCCAGAGAAGGCAAGAAGACTAGCCAACACCTAGCTCAGTATGCCCATCTCTAACAACTGGCCTGAGGATCTTCACCAGTATCATACTGGGATCCCCATCATCCCCCAAATACAACTGTACAACTTGCTTCTCCATAGGATCCTGCAGGGAAGCAATGTTGGGAGCGACAGAGCGAACAAAGCCAGGCAATCTACTCACAGAGGAACTCTGCACAGGAGATATGCTGGAGAGGAAGGTCAAGTCCTGCTTGACAGGACTTAAAAGGACACTGCCACCATTCCGAGTGTCCTGGCACACGGCAACTTGAGCCAACCATAACTCTCAAGCAAGACCCAATCTATTCTGGCAAGAGACAAGCTAAAGCACACACTCCTGAATGACTGATCCATTTCAAAAAGTTTATTGAAATGTGAAATATTTAATAGAAAACAATATTGAAACCTCCTCAGAGAAGCTCACCACATAAAAAAGGGACCAGCAGGATGAACACAGACTGAGAAGGCCCTGCTCACCCATGGCTCCTGGCTCATGTGGACACCCACATCATGTCACAACTGTTCTCATGCCCTTGAGACTTATAACCCATGAACAGCCAGACCCAAAACGTGGTTAGCAAAGGTATGGATACTCCTGGCCTCCAGAGACTTGTACCTGGGACCTGAAGTCTTAAAGAGAAAACAAAGAGCTTTCAGTCAGAACAGACTGGCAGATCTACATCACAGCAAAGGCAAATCAACACCACTTAGAAAGCCTTTGTGGAAGAGAGAACCATCACAGAACACGTCCCCTCCTCTCTATCATTCTGCATCATGTTCAGGGGCACTAGACACAGCAACAAGTGCTGTGAGATATGTCCCAGATGCACCTGCATCTTCATCAGACATCAATTTTCAGGCTGCGGCACTAAAAGGCTATTGTACTTCAGTACTATTGTACTAAAAGAGCTCAGGAGGTATCCTAGGAGTTAAAATGAGGGGTTTTGGTGGTTTCTGAAGTGTGGAATGAATGTTTGGTAGGAGAACATGAAAAAAAATAATAAATACTGAGAGCTGCCATGCTGGGACTTGAAACAACTGCTTCTGGCCATGTGCACTATCCCTCCAGATCCAGCAACCTCTGTCGGGTTTCCAGAACGATCTCTTCCATCACCTCTGGTTTGAGAATATCCTTGATCTGGAGTGGAAAGAGGAGTTACATTGGCACCAAAAAGCAACTACTATTATTGCACAGTCCTTGGGGACATGGTTCCTGACACACAGCAAGTGAGTTTAGAGGGTTGTGAACATCGTAGCAGAGGGGCCCATACAAAAATCAGCTTTCCCAGAGTTAGCAATTCTTATAGAATTTTACAGTTGTCACAGGGACTACAGAGGGTCCATAATTCCAGCAAGGAATACACATCACCTATCACAAAATGGACCTATTTCTCTACAGGGATAGTTGGACTTCGCCAGAGGCAGAACCCTTCAAACCATCCCTGAAGACATGCAATGCAATTTGGGACGCAGAAGGGGAGGGAAGTTCATATTGTCACTTATTAGAGAATGCTCTGGGAAGGTCAAAGGAAGCCCCACCACCCCAGCTGGCTGACTTTCAGCAGCGACTGATGCTGCCTTCCCTTTCCCTCCCCACTGTGTGGAACACAGTAAACACCACCGGTTTCTGTACCTGATGAGGAAGGGATGCTTCATAGCAATACAGGATGCTGGTGTCAAAGAGCATCAACTGCTGATTAACTAGAGCCACGATGCAGTTTCGGAGCCGTGAGATCACCTCCCGGTCAGCCAAGGGAACCGGCTGAGGAAGGACAGAGGAGAAGAGGTGCATACACAGGGAAATAATGCAAGCCTGCTGTAATAAAAGCAAACCTCATTCCAAATCTTCAATATCTCAGGTTATTCACATGCCTCTGGCTATGTCGGACTAACAACACATTGTTGGTAGAAGGCTTATCCTCCCTGAAGCCCTCACCTCCAAGTTGGTGGTGAAGCCCCCTGCCTCTTCATCTTTCTGCTCTGGAGTTGGGTAGATCCAGATGAATCCATTGTTGCCGAGGATGACGGATGCTCCACAGGGCAAGTCGTGGAAGTGAGTCTTCTGGCGTTTCACAAGGGAGGGCGAGACCCGAACGAGCACACCCTGCCCAAGCTGAAGAGGAGACCACGAGACTCAGACCATGAGCCACCACAGAGAACATAAGGTCACCGACACGCACGCCACTCCTGGTCTAGGAACCAGTCAATTTTAACACCTTTTCCCCGCAAAACAGTGCGTGTAAAACCTGCCTGCCTCTGGGAGTGCTGGGAGGATTAGCTAATGCCTGTGCAGTCCTTTGAAGATGAAGAATACTCCAAGTGCTTAGCACAAATGGTAATAATATCTTGATCTTAACTACACATCAACCATCCCTGCAGAAAAATGAGGAGCGAGAGGCCCAATTTAGCAAAGCACTTTCCCTCTTAATCCAATCGCCGTCCTTCACCCTTTGTGCAATGAGCGCGCTTCCCTTTCATCTTTTAAGTGCTAATACCCTTGGTCTGGTAATCCCAAACTGCAGCCTACGCTCCAACGGGCCCTTGGCTTATTTCAATGCACAAAACCAGAGAGAAATGCCAACTGCGCAAAGCCTAAAATAGAACTCCAGAGAGAGAAACATGTCACGGGGGCAACGGCCTGCAGAAGAGGAGTGATGAAGTTTCAGGCAGAAGGTTCTTCTCCCCAGGGTTTAATTCCCAAGGGGCTACTGGGGGAAATGTAACTTGCAGGCTGTAACTGTGGACAGGAGAAGAGAAGCTCAAAGGGCAACTCAAGAGCAGTCCCTCTGCTTTGGGGAAACTCCTCAGTGCTCCCGCAGAGGAGCTAGGATTGCTCCTAACCTGCAGGAACGGGCTGTAACAACACCCTTCTCTACTCCAGAGCTTTTTTCTTAAAAATCCCTCCAAGAAGCCTTATACAAGTCCCCTGGAGCAGAATTAGGTCAAGACCGAGTGCTTCCAAACAACTTACCTTCCCATATTTCAGACTCCGGGTGTGCAGTGACACAGCCCCATCAGAAAACACAGACTGGACCTCTGCCTGTCAATGCCACTTAAGGAAACAAGGTCCCAAACGCTGCCCAGTGCCACCAGCCGCTCTCCCCACGCCCTGGGCTCTGCTGTCCCAGTGCCAGCAGCGGAAGGATACACTGATGAGGTCCCCTTCCTGCAGGTAGTCCCTCATCGCAAGCTCATCTTCTGCCGATCTCCTTCTCTGAAATGCACAATGCAAGAAAAGCATAGCTCAGGAGGAGGTTTTTACACCAGTTAATACCAACGTTGCTGGAGGAGGGTGGGGACGCTTAGGATGCCATGCAAAACTTCAACTGTCACCAAAGGACAACCAGGCAGAGCAGCACACTTTTACATCACCAAAGTGTTTATGCCCAAATACCACTGAGAGTTAAAGATATCGGAGCACTACAGACCCACAAAACCCAACACTGCCTTTGTGCCAGCTGTGGGAAGGGCCCCAGAGCTTCCCAGCTTCTGCTGTGGAAGCAGAAGACGACAGGGCTCCCTCTGGCACTGCTCTGCGTGAGCTACACTCACCAGCTCCCCACCGGGTAAATTCATAGAGGACAGCAACAAGACTGAATCTAGCCTGGAGTTGGTCTCCACTTTCCATCGCTTCTGCTGAACCTGGAGAAATAAAAAATAATTAACAAAAATAAATCTGTTGATATAAGCCCCAAAAATGAATGGAAGTCCAACCGTTAACCCAGCACTGCCGTGTTACCACTAGCTCACGGCCCTCAGCACCACATCTCCCATATTTTAAATCCCTCCAGAGATGGTGACTCCACCACTTCCCCGGGGCAGCCTGTTCCTAGGCCTGACAACCCTTTCAGCCAAGAAGCCTTTCCCAATACCCATCCTAAACCTCCCCTGGCACAACTTGAAACCGTTTCCTCTTGTCCTATCGCCTGTTACTTGGGAGAAAGGACTGACCCTCACCTCAGTACAACCTCTTTTCAGCTAGTTGTGGGGAGCTCCATCCACTTGAAACCCACCCCCAGCGCTTGGCAGTGCCGGGACACCACCGTGTTTTTAGGAAGGACAGAATTACTCTGGATCAGACGGGGACACGCCAGCCCCGCGGTCGGCCAGTGAGGCCACCCTCCTCCTCCTCCTCCATGAGCGTTACCTCCGTGACCCTCCCCACCACGATATCGCCGACCTCGCCGTTGTATCTGCCGGTGGGACAGAGAGCGCAGCCCGTCAAACTCCTCACCCTCCCCGCAGCACGGCCCAGCCCGCGCCCGGCACAGATGGCGGCCTTCGCCCTCCCTGCGCGGCACAGGCGGCCCGGGCTCACCTGGTCTTCAGCGCTCTCACACACACCAGCTTGTTCACCCTCTCCACGGCGCCGGCCACCGAGGCGATGAGCTTCTCCTCCTCCACGTAGGTGCCATGGCCCCTGCGCAGAAAGCGGCCGCCTGAGGAGAAGCCGAGGCCGGCCGGGCCAACCCGCCCCACCGCCTGCCCCTCCGCTGCCGCCCCCACCTCATATAGCCCGTGTCCGTGGTGATCGTGTCCCCCGGCGCCACCAGATGCTTCTCACCGCCCCGGGACGCGCTCGGCCCCACCACCTTACGGGGTACCGGCAACCGCATGGTGATGGCGGCCATCTTGAATGCGGGCGGTGCAGCGCACACAGGCCCCTCCGCCGGCGCCTTCCGCCCGCCATCTTGGCTGCTGGCGAGAAGGCGCGTGAAGTGCGGGTGCCACCATTTTGAATGAGGGCGGTAGGGAGGGGAAGGGGCGTGTTGTGTGAGGTTGTTGGGTAGCCATGTTGGTTCCTGGCAGTAAAGGAAGTCTTGGGCTTCACTACGTTGGGATCCAAAGGGAGAGGGGGGCCATGTTTAGTGCGGGCAAGGTGCCTCTGTACGGGGGAGTACGCCAGAACGGCGTTCAGGCTTGGCTTTAGCATCTCCGAGGCTTTTCCCCCTTCCCCTGGCAAAGCTGTTCCAAATATTGCGCTTGTGTGGGATTTTTATTCATTTGATCCATGCAGAAGTGAGGCTTTCAGAACTGCTGAGAAAATACAGCGGAGAAGAGACACCGTGAGCTTGTCTTCTGCTGATTTCCGAAATGCTGGAAAAGTTACTCATAGCTCAGAATGAGAAAACACCAGTTAATACCTACACTGTGTCTGTGTCTGTGTGTGCTTAGGATGCCATGCAAAACGCTGTCCAGTCACCAAAGGAAAAAACAGGCAGAGCAGCCTGGAAAAAGAAGAAAAGAAGCCAGCGGTGACCTTCAGTGAACACTTTGCTTCCTCGGGACCAAAAATCAAACATAATTCTTTCAAGCAAGACCTGTAGCCCATCACAGCTGAAATATAGTCATTAATTGACAGAAGCTATCAAAGGTTACATACAGCTGTCACTTCAAATAGAGACTTGGCTTAAATGTCTTCAAGGGACAAGGGATTTACCTCTTACTCCTTTAGGTGGAGGCAGGAAGGGACCACAGCAAATACCACTCACCTCCCACACTCGCTCCTTCTCTTCCAGACCTGTAAAAGGGCTTGTTTTTCCCAAACCTGATCTTTCCTCATCCCAACTGCGCTATTCGGTCCAACAGACGATACTACATCTCTTTATTCACCTTGTGCAACTCTAAACATTCACTCATCCCAAGTGCTACATCCTTTCCCCCCGCACAGAGCAAAATAAAGACCTCCAAACTATCCATCTTCTAAATGATAAATGTTCCAAGTAATTTTTATTTAGAATACAAGAGAGAGGTACAAATGTATTTACACTGTGTACATATACAATCAAATAATATATAATATCAAAGTTTTGTAAATAATGTTTACATAAATATTTACAAAGTTAAAGTGACAGTTGTTGGGTTTTTTTCTTTTTTCTGGAAGTAAAACACAGTTTGTGAGAACTTTATACATCTTAGACTTATAATTAATATTAGAATACCTTCTTTTAAGCTTTATGATACACAGCCCTCCTCTTGCGTGTGGCAGGACTCCAGAGGGCGCTGAGACTTGTCCTTGGGGACAGAGCTGGCCCAGGGACGAGTTTTCTCTGTCCCCAGAGGCCAGGAGAAGTAACAGCCAAAATATTCCCTCACGGCTGCGGGGAGCGATGATGGGGAGTGATGGGTCACCCAAAAAACCTGCCGGCAGATGGACATTCCCAGCTGGCACGTCATGCTGGGGCTGTCCCCGTGGCATGTCGCCTGTCCCCTCTACCCACGGCATCGCCTGGGAGGTGTTGGGCAAACCCCACCACATGGAGGAGGGCAGGCAAGGGGATTTGGGAAGAGAAAACGCAACTGTTTGCTAAATCATGGCTCCTGAGGAGGGAAACGTGTCCCTTGGAAAGAGACACCAGGGCCAAAGCTGCCCCTGGGGCAGACAGACATAAATGGGGTAGCCACAACGGGGCTGTGCCAGCCAACCAACGGGGCACATGTCTCAGCTGGGCACTCGCTGGAGCAGGGGAGGAGGGAGAGGAGCTATTTTTTCTTTCCATCAAATTATCTGCAAAATTATCATGACTCACCCAGGCCCAGCTTTTCAGCCCAGCCCTTTCCCAGTGCAAATCCACGCAAGATGTCCTGCTCTGTCCCCTCTCCCCTCTTCCCCTGCCATCCCCAGGGACCAGCAGCCTCCCCCCAACTGCCTTACACCGCGTCTCCCTGGGGGAGCATCCCCCGCAGTGCAGCTTGTAGAGCTTGGGGGAGAAAAAGGGGGTCCCCTCTCTCACTGAACAACCTGCCAGACCACACTCACATGGTGACACCCCAGAAATAAACCAGCACCTCCCACACTTCAACACACAAAGCAGCCCCCTGCCTCTGCTCCTCCCGCCCCCCACCCATCTCTGCCAAGGGCCAACACTCCCCCCCCACCTCCCCAGGTCATTGCTTGTCTCGGTGCCAGTCTTTGCTGTCCCGTGACCCGGTGGCAGGGCTTCACAGCACCATGGTGGGGATGTGGTGGGCCAGGGAGGCGGGATGGGGCACAGGCAGGGCTGGTGAGTGAGCCTGCAGGGAAGCGTTGGGGGGCCGGTGGCGGGCGCTTTTCTGGTGGGCCCGCAGCCCGGCAAGCTGGGAGTAGGCACTTTGGCACACCTGGCACTTGTAGGGCCGCTCGCCGGTGTGCAAGCGGACGTGGTTGCGGAGGGTAGAGGACTGGCTGAAGCGGCGGTTGCAGAAGCGGCAGACGAAGGGCTTGTCCAGGGTGTGGATGCGCATGTGGGAGCGCAGGTTGCTGCGGGAGTTGAAGCCGCGGTGGCAGATGACGCAGCGCATGCGGCCCGTCGTGCTGGCCCCCGTCTCCACCGCGTGGAAGTCCTCTGGGGACAACAAGGGGGACAGTCAAGCGCTGCCCTCTGGCACAGCAATTCACCCCTTCCCCAAGCCCCCAGGGTGCTGAGTGCCCTAAATACCCACCCCCAGCCCCCTCACTGGCTCCTCCACCTGCTGAGGACGCCCATGAGCAGAGAGCTACATCCCAGACAGACCCCCAGAGGGTGGCAGACTGGGATTTGGGAACAGGCTCACTCAAATTTAGGTGAGGGGGGGATGCTCAGGCCAACCTGTCTCCCCTATAGACAGGCACAAAAAGTGCTTTTCCCCTCCCCGGGCTGCAATTGGAGATGGAAAGCGAGCACAGGAACCCCCTGCCCTGGGCTCCAGCCCCAGCTCCTCAGCAGCAGCAAGCTGTCCCTGCACCAGTCCCAGCTTCTCCCCCTGCTCTGCTCCCTTGGAGGAGCACAAATGTGGTCCAGCTGTGAGCACAACATCCCCAAAAGTGCCCAAGAGCTCTGCTGCCTGCCATGGTTGCATTTCCCCCCTCCCTGCCCCCAGATCCCCTTTGCCTGCCTTTCCCCACAGAGGAGAGCCTCAGGGAACCATCAAGAAAACCTGAGAGTGAAAGGCTGGGGAGAGACAAGCTTCCTGCAATGGTGATTTGGGGAAAGATCTGTTAAATGCAGAGTAGACAGCTGCATCCACTCGGTGTTTCACAGTGCATTGGCCCTGCCTTCCTCTCACTCCCAGTCCTCCCCACCTCCTCCTCCTCCCTGTCAGGCTGCATCAGGCAGTGGCTGCTGCCTACCACAACAGCAAGAGCTATGAGCAAACCAGCCTAGAGGCAGCACCCCGAATTACTGGGGACTTGCTCAAGCTGTATAGATCTACCTCACGGTCCCTGTGTTTGACCCCAGAGAGTTGGGGCCCCAAGCCCACCCCATGGCCTCAGGGCTGGGGACAGGCTGAATGGAGCACAGGCAGGGATGCTGCAGCTGTGGCTCTTTCCAATGTTACCTACCATGTTTGTTCTTCTTCTGCTCCTCTTCCAGCCCCGGCACACCTGGGATGCCCAGGAAGGTATTGTGGGAGTTCCCATACCAGACCAGCAGCTCTTGGTCTGGAGGAATCATCTAGAGAGAGAAATACAGATAGGAGTGTTGGGAGGGGATGGTGAATGGCTCCTCATGCACTCTCAGTCAGTCAATTCAGACCTACCCTGACCATACTCCAACTGCTGCCAAGACCCTGCTGCCATCTGGGACCTACCAGTGGTCCCCAGCATCCCTTGGGCAAGCACAGCACAGCCCAGGCTGCAGCACTGGAGGTGATGGCATGGCTCAGAATCATCCAACCACCAGCACAAACATGCAGTGGGGTCTCCCCCAGGCTGGGCCACCAACAAAAGTGACAGGCAAACAAGCAGCTACAAAGCACACAGATAGAGCTGAGGTTTCTGGTCCCTGCAGCTCAGGGAGACAAGGACATGGTGGCACAGAGAGACACGGAGAAATAAGCCATTTGTGACCCGTGAACAGCAATGAGGCACAAGTGAAGCAGAGAGCTGTGACATGGAGCTGCAGCTCAGAGCTTCTGCAGAGCATTTTGGCTCTAGACAGAGCCATTGGCACCCTCCCACTGCAGGGCACAGGCATCATCTCCCACCCGACCCTGCTGGGGCTTATTTTAGCAGGTGGAAATTCAGATACACCAGTAAAGTGCTCCTCAGCCCCAGGATCAGCAGGGAGGGCTGGGAGCTGGTTTACGAGACAGCGTAGCTCAGGGTGTGAGATGCTGCCTTACATCCCACCCCAAAGCTGTGGTGCCTGCAGCAGCCCAAGGAGATCTACAGGGGCAGGGAAGGGCTTTGTGCCACCCACGCTCCTGTTTCCCTGAACCGATAGCTTTTCTCCTTCCTCTGTTGTTCCCGTTAATGTTGCTGCTCTGCCGGGGCAGCCAGAACGAGCAGTCAGAAGACATCATCCAAACCTCCCCGTGTGAAGCAGCCGTGGCTGGGGAGACAGATGCTCTCACAACGGTTCAGGCAACACCAACAACAATATCATTTTATAAAAAAATATGCAGATTTCACCTTTGTAAGAACCTAATTTAGAAACAGGAAAGTCCCTTGTTTAGAGGGTGGCTTTCCGTACACAAAGTAGTCCGAGGTGAGCATCATGCACATGAAAATGATCCGAAGTCAGATCACCCGAGCGCTGAAAATGTGCCTAATTCTAAGCACCTGAAAGCAGTGGGAATTTGCCTTCATGAGTTTAAGTGCATAAAGACCTCACTGGGGTTGCAGAGCAACAATTTGGGAGGCAGGGGAAGCCAATATCATTTTGCATCCCAAATCGGTGCCGTTTCTTGGCTTGGCATCATTTTTCTCTTGACAGAAAATGAGTTATTTTTTAATACAAGCAAATAGAATAAAATATCTCCAAAAGGCTCGAACACCTTGCACGAGTGCTCACGTGTGTGCGTGCACATTTTATTCTGCTGGAGGTGGTACATCTGTGCCAGCAGCGGGTAAGCACTCAGATCCGTACACCCCAAAGCAATTTAAATTCCCTCCCTTCCCCCCCTGCCCAAAATCTCATGGCCTTCAGATCAAAGGCCAAAACTCACTGCCATCACTTTATTTTCCAGCAGCAGCAACTTGGACTTGCTGAGGAAGAGGATGGGGAAAACCAAAGTAGGAAGTGAAGGCAGGAACGGGCAAAATCATATGAAAATATTAAAGGCAAATAGGAGAAAAGGCAAAAATCAGTCTGGTTTTGCAGTGGGTAAGCGAGAAAAGCATCCTATGAAATACTGGACTGGAGTGATGGTGCAGCCGAGGTGGGTGCAGAGCAATAGGGACCGGGCAGCTTGTGGTGCCCGCTGGGGAGGGGATGCAGCGGGCAGAGGACAGGCTGTGCAGGAGATGGAGGGTGATGGTGCCCACGCACGGATGCGTGTGAGAGGGAGAAGCTACCATCAGATCAGTGTTTGCAATATTCTGCCCACGACTGAGCTGTTCCAGCTGGTCTTGGGCTGATGCTGAGCTCTTGGTCCAGGATTTGTGGTGAGGGAGGCGACAAGGTGGTGGGTGGTAAGAGGGGAGCTCGCTTGGGTCCCAGATGCTGCATTCGTGTGCCCATGACTCCATGACAGGGATTAACGAGCAGCAAGAGAACCACCAAAGGAAAATACTCTCTTGCTTCTCCTTTTCTTGTTGAGTGCAACCACAAGGAGTATGAACAAGCCACTGGTTTCGGACTGCGTGTGTGTGTGTGTGTCTGCCGGTGTGTGGGAATGGGGAGCCCCTGAAAGATGCAGATTCTCGACCTGTTGTGCCTGTTTGTGACCCAGTTCCTCGCACACTCCATTCTTCCCTTCCTCACACAGAAAGCTCCAGACC
This sequence comes from Nycticryphes semicollaris, assembly GCA_013400055.1. Lineage (NCBI taxonomy): Eukaryota > Metazoa > Chordata > Aves > Charadriiformes > Rostratulidae > Nycticryphes > Nycticryphes semicollaris. Next base: position 143,925 of record VXBJ01005646.1, read on the forward strand.
CTTCTGCTCCTCCCGGCACAGAAGGATCCACACCGACCCAACACAGTGGGAGCAGAAGCCCCGCTGGGTGCCCACCACACCTGGGGAGCAGTGTGACAGTGGGCACCCCTCATCCCCACAGTCACCTCCCCGTCTCTCAGGGTTCATCGCTCTCAACATTTCAACTTTGCTGCTTGTGCCGAGGGTTTTAAACTCATCCTGCTCTGGTGCTTGTTGCTTCAGCCCCGGGAGCAAGCCTGCAGACTGACCGTGACGATACAAGGCTTCTCTACATGCACCTCCACAAATATCAGCTCATCTGCCCCACCGTCTGCCAGTGTTTCTCACAAGGTGTGAGCAATACAGCTCTATTCCTAATTGCACCACAGCTACCTGTAATTATTTTATGTCTTTGCATAATTTAAGAACAGTAATAAAAAGTAATTAAGTCGCTGTCACAACCGGCACTGCTGCCCACCAGAACACCAGTGCTTAAAACCCGGTACAGCCGAAGCCTACGGAGGGGTGTCCGGGACAGGGAATGCAGCACAACCCGCTCAGGGCTGTTGTGTTGGATGGGGACAGGCAGCAGAGCCCTGAGGAGGTACATAGAACTCTCCCACAGCAGAAGAAAATACCTTTTCTCTTCTTATCCACCCACTTGCTTTTCCCATCCCACTGCGGCAATCCCAAACCCAGCCCTGATGCTGGTGCAATGCAGGATTGGGCCGTGGTCCTATTCCAGGGAGCATTTGAGGATCTGCTCCTCCATAAGCCAATGCAGGATAGATCTGGGGAGCTGCCCTTGCCCATCAAACCAGGGAATGCTCGCACTCTTTCCCAGTTAAAACCCTCTCCCAGCTACAAGCAGCCATGGGAGCCTGCAGCCCTGAGCATGCAGGATGGATACCTGATACTGGAGAGGGACCGTGCCGCAGCACTGGGCTGGGGGGGAATGGGGAATGTCCCCTCTTGCAATTCTAAGCTGAAGCTGTCACACAGGGGCACCCCACTGAGCTACCACCTTCCTCCACCTGCAACAGCATCAGTTAATGGGGACAAGGGCTGGTCCCTGCTGTCACACCGGTGGCATTGTGTGACTTGTGAGCGTGTAGCATCAATGCTGCCAGGGAGCTGGACATCAGCCTTCATCCCAGCACCTTCTGTGGGGAGCTGTGGGATGAGGATAGTTCCAACCTCACATTGGGGGTTCCAAACTCACATTCCTGGGATCCAGCACCCGTCCCTGCTCCGCCACCAGCCCAGCACCCACCAGTACTTCATACGGGAGTGTGGGGATGAGCTGGGCAGGATGAGGCCCTTCCCCGTGGCTGCAGACAGCCCAAGGCATGGCTGCACCAGCCCCACGCCCTGCCTGCTCTGCGGCTCCCTGCCTGCCTCCCGCAGCCCCCATCCTGCTCTCCACAAGCTGGAGATGCTTGTGACTCCCCATGTAAAAGCTGTGCAGGATCAGGCACATCCTGCACTCAACACCTGGGTTTCACCAAACCCCCCCAAGCTCTTTCCTGCTACAGAGAAGCAGGTTCTGCACAAACTCCCATTTTTCAAGGGAGCATCAAAACCCTGCTCCTGCCAAAAGCCACAGCCGGGTCAGGATTGCAGCTCTTCTCATGCTTTATACCCCAAAATAAGCTTGGGCAGCGCTTGCTCTCCCTCTGCTCGGCACACATCACCCTGTGACCCCACTGAAAGGGGACAGAGAGGAGAAGAGCCCTTTGCTGCTCCCTGAAGCGCGGGCAACGGCCATTCCTCACAGTCTCTACCTGTCCCAGTGGGTCTGGGTGCTGGTGGTGGCAAAGCCACCCTGTGCTGCCACAGACACCCCAGAAACAGCCCAAAAAACAAGGTAGGGTGTGTCTGTAGCATTGGTGTGTGCGTGGGGGTCTGGGGTCCCAGTACCCTGCTCTACTCCTGCATCTACCCTGCTGCCTCCCAGCCCCACTTACCTCAATGGCCTTGTAGAAGATGCTGTTCCCGATCTGGACCACCTCCAGGTTCTGCTCCTGCTCATTCCGTGCACATTTGATGTAGGTCATCCAGCTGCGGTGGTCCTCCTGGCTGGCATCGATGAAGTACCGCACCGTGCCGTCCTCATTGAAGACCTGGGAGGGGAAGAGAACAGTTGGTAGCAACGATGCCCACAAGGGACCGAGACCCTCCACCTCCTGCCACTGGGATAAAGCCCCCAGCTGGGGACAAGCTCAAAGCCAGCACAGCCTCGGGGCTGAGACCCTGCCAGGAGCTGCTGCCTAGAGACAGGAGATGCCCAAACCCATCCTGTTCATGATGCTGGACCACACATCCAGAGCAGGGCTGAGGAAGGGCACCCTGCTATCACAGCAGGGGACACACAGCTGGCCTCACCAGCCAATCCCCAAGCAGATAACCCAGCTCCCTGCCTCAATTCCCCCCTTCCCAGCAGAGCCCCACCAGCAGCTCTGCCCCAAAGGGGCTGCTGAACATCCTGCAGCTGCCCCCAGGAGCAGGAACATCCAGGCTGGAGGAGGAAGGTGCTTTGCAGGATGCCAGGAAAGGTGAGCCAAGTTTCTATTAGGCATAAAATTATAATAATAAAGAATAACTAATAATAATTAAGAAGTGTAAGTCCGACACTCAGTGCAACAAGGGAAAAATAAATGAATAAATAAATAAGAAAACCCCCTCCGTGATCAGGGCATTAATGCGTGATGTCTTGGCAGCTCAGGTTCTCCCCCAAACCCCATGGCTTCTCTCAGGGTTAGCCACACTGGGGCTGGGACAAAGCAGGGGACACAGGGCAGAGCTGGTTTCGCCCACAGCACACAGCAGACACCAGCCAGGAGTTTCACCACCACGGCGAAGGGCAGGATGTGATCCTGCTGCATGGGGCACAAGCAACAACGTTTTTGGGGCTCCTCCGAGAGCTGGCTGCACCCTAAGGGATTAAGAAGCCTTGCCCATCTCCTGCCCCAAGGGTCTCCTAAACCCTCCTGCCCTGGAGGAAGCCAGACCTTTGGATGAAGAGGGAAACTGAGGCACGGGGAAGGTGTCTGACAGCTCACGAACACAGGACAAAGCCCCCGGTCCCCGGCACCCCGTCCCTGCGTCTCCCCGGGCCCTCTCGGGGTACAGTGGAGGATCGTTACCTCCCACATGAGGTTGTTGTTCTTGCACAGGTCCACATGCTCCGGCGAGATGACCCTCCCGGTGAAGGGTCCCATCTCGGTGCCGGCTTTGATCCAGGTCTTGGAGAAAATGCCGAGCCCTTCTCCGGGGATGGAGCTCTGGGCGATGATCACTTCCGACGGCAGCACCAGGCTGGACAGCTTCTGCACCTCTGCGGGCGGCGGGACAAGGCTCGCAAAAGGGACCCGCCACCATGTCCCCCCACACACACCTCCCGCCNCGGGGCATTGAGGAGGTACCTGGGAAAAGCAGCCCGGGCTGGGCGAGGGAGCGGGGCTGAGAAAGGGGGTTAAATGGTGTCTATTTCGGCCCATCCAGCAATTTGTCATGCTGTTAAAGTGATCTGCATTCATTAAACTCAACTAGAAAGAAATTGCTAATTCTAAATTCATTAGTCCTTTAGGAATGCTGTAGCGGTACATTGTGCCTGAATGGCGCAAGGGCTTGTTTAAAAGGGCCCAGGAATTCCTCTTACAAAATGGGGAGATGAGATGGTTGACATATCGTGAATGGAAATGGAATTAGCCTTCATGGTAAATTAAGAGAGGAACAGAAATCCGAGAGGGGGAAAAGGGAGCCGGGACGCCCCGGCGATGCCGGGGCGAGAGAAAAGATATTGTCCCG